>JAIKVH010000847.1:0-11813 GCA_024679275.1 Phytophthora niederhauseri
TAATCCTTTTGGCTGTCCCGTAATCCGTCTCGTAAACTACGCGTAATTATAAATTACGGTTTCCGTAACTTACTTAATGCACTGCGTTACAGTGAGAGTGTCAGCCTGAATGACGGTCTGCCTTCCTACCACAGCGGCGACAGCTTCCATTCCATTACTCCGCCGTCGTGCCACGTCACCCCTCTCCGCTGTCTTTGCCGTTGCCTCCGCAAGCGGTATGCCGCCGCGCTTGTGAATGCAGTCCACCCACTCTCTTAACAAAAGGTTAACCTTTTGTTAACGAAAAAAAAATATATTTGCAAAGGCGCCATCTGTTCAATCCGCTGCCTGCCCGAATTCGAGCGGATGAAATCCGCTGGAATCCGCTAAGAATGGCATGCAGTACGCGCCAGAGGATCGGCCATTCCGCTGTAATGCAAATTCCGCTGGAATTGGCCCCTTTCCGCTGGAATTTTGTTGTGCAGTACGCACCCCAGAATCTGGTAACCCTATACTTCGCGCCGCAACTTGCGCTCGACGGCGTCCACGACTTCTCTTAGCTCCTACCAGAACAACGTCCATGGCGACAAATACCGAAACTTGCTCTGGGTATCGAGTCCCGCTTGCAGAAGGATGGCACGGTGAAGTTTGAAAAATGGGTCACGTAAGCTTGACGGCTCGATTTTCTTCGTAAAAATAGTCAAATTACTCGCGGAAAGCGGTTAGATTGTTTTGTAAGCGCAGTTTGCAGCAAGCAGCTTGAAGCTGCTTGCTTCTTATCAGCACATTCGTATCGCCCGTTATTTTCTGATCAATTGATTTTATCAAGCAAATGTCCATTTGGAATGCTTAGACGTTATTCACGAGGGCTGTAAGACAACCATGAGCTGAGCCCGATTCTTTCGAGCTTACTCCGTTTCTTGTCGTTCAGATTTAATGAAAGTAATTTCAATTAATACGTCGCTCCTTACAAATTCCAGCAAAATGAAAATAAAATTCGACCTCCGTAAACGAGGATCGAATGTAATCGTCGAGTCTAAACTTGAAGCCGCTTTACTGATCATTTTAACCCTTTCGCGAGCAACTTGAATAAAGTATAGTATACAATTCTAAGTGATTCATTTCCAAAAGGACGCATTCTGCGCCCTTTTACAAAATCACGGTACTGCTTTAGCATGTCTCATGAGACATGCCATCTATTGTGATTTGGCGGTTACATAGTGTGGGAGCACGTGACTTAGAGTTTGTATGTGGAATGATTACTTTATGATTACGCCATGTACCGTTTCTTTCTTGTTATAAAAGATGGTGATTACTAACTTGAAGTACAGCTAAAAGGGCGCAGAATGCGTCCTTTTACAGGCTGATTACCTACCGTGTTTTGATAACAGTGCAAAAGGGCGAGAAATGCGCCCCTGCACCGCGAAAGGGTTAAGATCTCCCAGCAGCAATGCGCCTCGTTTTCTATCTGGCGCTAGTCTCGGCTAGTTCGCTACCAGCGCTGACATCACTCCTGTCCCGCACATCGAGCCAAATGTTCGCGGCCTCAGGGGAAGCTTCAAATCAACAGACGAAGAGAGGATCCTACCACCCATCGCAACCGAAGAGGTCGCACATGCGGCAGAACCTGACAACATGCCGAAACGGGCGAAGGTGCTTCTGGTTCTGCTTGGCCTTGGCTTGACATCTGTTGCAGTAATTGGTGGGTATAACGCTCTCAGACGCACTACTCAAACATTCGGTAGAGTGATTCAGAAAGTCTTTACGACAGCATGAAATCCACTGTTATCGCAATGACTCCATTAGCCTCGTACTATCCAAGATTTTGTTGTTGTCTTACTTGAAGTACATGTACGTGCGGGTATCGGCGCAAATGTTCCAAATGGCATGAGAATTTCCCGAATTTCTTGCGTACCATTCGGCTTTCGGCACAATGGACCTACACAATTGACACTAGTGCTATGGGTACAACTGAATGCTGTGTCATAGCACATACAGTATTAAACTTTGAACATTAAGGACGGTATGTCAATCGATTCGTAGCAGCAAACTCTGATAAATATATCGGCTCCTATTCTGGAAGGTATTGCAGGCTGATCATATAAGAACTTCTTCAACCGACAGCGATGCGTCTCACTATCTTTCCGTCCCTGGTCATGGCACCTTTCTTCGGCTGCAGCATAGGTTTCGCAAGCGCCGAATTTGGGGAACATTCGAAGGATGTTCCGGTCTCCGGATAGGAGATAGGAGTTTCGAAACCACTAGGATATCTACGGAGCAGACGCCAAAAGGCGGTCGGCAGCGACCAGCCGCTTGCGCCTTCAGATAGCTCATTCTCGAATTCGCCTTCGATCGATAAAGCTCCCAGGTCTATTGCCGTATTCTCACCTCCACGCGCTACGTCTTCACGCGCCATGTCGACCCCACCAGTTACCGCTGGAGCGGTCGCGTTCGTCGGCCCTTCACAAGTGCCAACCCTTGAGTGCTTTTCGTACTTGCTGGTCGTCAAAGTACAAGGTGCTTCAGTGCTGGTACGGGTCACGGGGCCTGATGCTACCGACAACAGCCCGGAGTTCGACATCAAGACGTCAGTATTACGCCACCGCATCGTGGACGAAGCGGAGACAGAGCTATGGCCTGGATCGTACGTCGGCCACCCAATCGCATTTGTACAGCCATCGGGCGACTCTATCGACCAGTGGGCGTATGGCCTAGTGACCGGCTACAACATGGGCAGTGGAGTGGCCAGCCTCCATATCCGGACCGAGAGCGACAGTCGCCTACTCAGACTAACCGGACCGTCGACCGTCATCGCGGTTGATCGCCTCAACTATGCGCTCCGCACGGGAGCGACGGTGAATGTTATGGTGCTCAGCGCGTTGGAGCTCGTGGACCGACAAAACGAGGTGATCGTCGCGTGTGGCAAGAGCCGATCAGGCCTCCCAGCAAGCGTCACGACAACAATGCTTAGTGTGCCTTTCACACCAGACGAGCGCGTCCCGTTAATTCACCCGGACACTATGGAAGTAGTGCACGTCAGACGCCAGCATATTGTGGACTGCAAGCTCAATGTTCGTGGAAACAACCCCTCGGAAGTTTTCAAGGATCCTGCAGTAGCCGACATCCCCGATCCAAAAGCTCGCACTAACCCGAAGGCACGATTGACTAACGATGTGGATTTAACCTTTAGTGACTCAGACGACGACGGTAAAACCGAGACAGCACCGACGGAGCAGGCCGACATCGAGCTGGCGCGCTTAGACAACCGACGTCTACGCAAGCGAGCCAGGATCACCTACAACCCGCCAGGACCTGCTATTACCGGACGCCATCGACGTTCCCGTTCTCGAGACCCGCCCCGATGCCCACAAGTCCGCGTTTCGGCCGTCGGAAATTGAGCAGGATGTCCGCAATGCAATCGTGCGCCCATCGCTCATCGGTAAGAAAGCTCAAGCTGTGCTCGAATCCTCGCAGCAAGGACCACGGACCAAGTTTCTCGGAACCCCGCCTGTGTTACGTCTGTCGTACGACCTCAATTTCGGCGTCCGAGGGCTCTCTCTGATGCATTTCCGTCGATTCTTCCAAGAACTCGAGCAACAATCGGCCGTGGACTCGGTAAACATGACCAACTTTGGCAGGTCCAACGCACTCCAGCCCGCGACGCCACCAAATAATATCGACGAGATAGTCGACGCATTCAAAACGCTGCTGTAATTTGCGGAAGGGTTCTACAACACCACGGTCTGCAACTTTATCAAGACCGGTGCAGACTTCATGGAGCAGTACGCGCTGTTCACGCGCCCCCGGCGCAGCTACCTGTAGCATGCTGGTCTTCTAGATCAACTCGAAGCTGGGAAAGTTTCCCAGTCAACTCATCACATCGGACCTCGCGACCGCTTCGCTCATCGGACGGGAGTTCACACGGAATGACGATCATCTCATGGAGCTCTACCAAGCCCGGCACGACCGCCAAATGGCCTCGCTCGTGCCATGCAAATCTAGCCGAGCACCGGCCAGCAATAAATCGTCTCAGCAACGCCAAGGGCGAAGCCAGAAAGTGTCAGCCATCCCACGTGACCTGCTAGCACTAGTGCCGAAACAAGGCAACAAGTCCATGTGCATGCGCTACCTGTCGAAGAAGGGGTGCACCGGTCCAGCGCCAGGGCAGTGCTTCGATCCGAACAGGGCCAACTTTAAACATCTCGCTCTTCCCGCCGACGCGAAACAGTTCATCGACAAAAACTTCCTCGGCTTGGCTGCAGAGGTTTAGGACTTGTGACGCCAGCAGCAAGTGACAGCACATGATAAGCTGGGAGTTCAGAATACTCGTATCCATCAACAGGATGGACCGGCGCCTTCAGTTGAATATTCAGATTTCAGACAGAACCAGCGTGCTGCACACTCAGTTTTCCACCAGACTCAACTAGGGCTGCATCGTGAAATGACCGCTACCCGAGACCTCGAATATCGGACCTTTGCTGCTAGACACAGGGTGGAGCTCCCAGCGCAACAGCCAGTACAGACCGGCCATATTCACGTAGAGCGCATCAAGGCTAGCTCCGAGCTTGCGCAACGTTCAGGTCTCTCCCTGGCTCAATTTGTACGGGTCTATAGCAATCAGACCTCGGACGACCCCAGGCCCAACAAGGATCTATTCGAGCTGCGCCTGCCAGCAGATCCCAGTCTACGAGATCTAACGACGCGCTGGAATTCGGTCGTACGTGATGGTATCTAGCCAATGTGGAAAAACAGCATGCCCCAGACACAGCCGACCCGACCATCAAACCACCCGTCCATGGCGAATCACCAGCAGGCCGTGCTCTACCACATCATCAAAGGTCAACGCGACGGGCGATATCTGGTGGTCGAAGCAGACTTACTCGATCGCTGGACCAATATCTTCCTCAGTCCGATAGGAACAGTGGAGAAATCTGGTGCGGCGAATCGAGTCATTAACGATTACTCTTTCCCGGATGGAGCTTCAGTGAATGAATTTACCGACCGGAGTAATTTTCCCGTTATCACTTACGACCCCACACGCGAGATTGCGCGACGCAATTCGAGCTCAGACGGCGGTTCCCTGGTCACCCAATCCTGATGATGCTCGGAGACGTATCGGGCGCATTTCGCCACATCCCAGTCCACGCTGAGCATGTCCACATGCTCATCTTTCGGTTCGAGAACTACATCATGGTGGATCTTTCGTGCGGCTTTGGATGGTGCGGGTCTCCGGCGTTTTATTCTCTAGCTGGTTCTCTTATTAACAATCTGTACGAGGCGCAGAAGCCATGTCTCGGACTCTCCCCGCTCGACCCCGGCGCATTTGAAGGAAACGTGTGGTGCGATGACCACACGTGCATCCAGGTGGATACGGGAACGAGGTGTTTTGAAGCAAACCTTGCGCTCCGAAAAGCAATGGCGACGGTTCTCGGCCCAACGGCGCTCAACGAGGAAAAATGTACGACCTGGTCAACTCTCACGAAGGCCCTAGGCTTAATGTAGGATACACATGACGGCTCCGTATCTGTGCCCACAGAGAAAATCTCAGAAGCTCGAAGGCAAGTCATGAGTATCCTCGAGGCCACGTGCTGCACGTTATCAGTCCTGAACAAGCTACTAGGGAAGCTCCGATACGTGTCATCTTGTTTCCCGCCAGCACGAGCATTTTATCAAAATATCCAAGTCTTCACAGTAGGTTTCCAGTCCCCGAGGTTGCGGCGTCAGATCCCTCCAGACGTGAGAGAAGATTTACGATGGTTTTCTCTGGTTCTTACGATGGACACAAAGTTCAACTCCATTCCCGTCGAACATTTTGACAGGTTGGAGCCTCCGTCCCGGCACGTCTGGATGGATGCATCAGACACAGGTCTCTGTGTCCTAGAACCTCAGCTACGGCAGTTCATCCGCCTGAAATTCAGCGAGGCGGAAAAAGCGGCGTTCGCGACGTCAAAACAAGAGAACTCCATCAACGTACGGGAGCTAATGAGCGCGGTCCTGGCAATACTGCATTGGGGACCGGTATGGGCAGCGATTGGGCGAGATCGAACCCACATCTGCATGTGGATCGACAACGCCAGCGCGGTGGCATGGTTGGCAAAGCGATCTAGTCGTCATCCAATGGCTCGACTATACAATCGACTTATTTCAGTGTCAGAGTTCCGTTATTCCTTGACGTGCTCGGCAGCACACATCGCGGTGGAGGAGAACGTCAAGGCCGACGCCGGGTCTAGGGCATGGCGCGAGGATCATCCTTTGTATGTCGTGTGGACTAACTTATCCGATGCATGGACACAGGTTCAAGTCGTTCCGCCATTCGACAATCTCTCGTGTCTTTGGGCAACACTATCCGTGGACATGCGGCTGCTGGTTCAACCGCCGGAAAATACAACACGTACTGGCGGCAATGGTGTGAATTCTCCCATCAACTCGGGTGGTCGCCGTGGATCTCGCAACCCGGAAGGTCCGCCAACAGAAAGCTAGGATGCTTCGCAGTTTATTGCTGGAAGTACGGGTGGAACAGGAGGAAGCACGGCAATGCATTCGGCACGATCAAGCTTAAGCTCGCGAGTATCCGGTGGTTCCATCGTCGCTATATGGGAATTGACCTGACCACCTCACCCGACTTCACCATGCTCCTACAAGGAATCAAGCGTCTATCACCGCCGGTTCACAAGCTCCAACCAATAACCCCACCGTTCCTGCGTCTCCTGTATCGTCGCCTCGACCTACAACAGCCGCATCAACAACTCCTATGGGGCAGCGGGCTAATTGGCTTCTTCTTCCTACTTCGGAGGTCGGAGTATCTGCGAATCGGACAGCAGCGGCATTTTTACTGCCTCAAGCATCAAGACGTCTCCTTCTCCGATGCCGAAGGAAGACCGGTCAGTGAATCTCGCGCCACCGCAGTCACCATCGGTCTGGAAGGCGCGAAGAACGGCCAGTTTGGGCGCGGCGCATGGCGCACGATGCACGCGTCTGGAGACCCCGTCATCTGTCCTGTACTCGCCCTCAAAGCGATCAACACGGCTCGACGAATTACAGCTAGTCCCTATCTATGCGACAATCTCAGCGCTACGGCAGTGGCCAATGCCTTCAAGGCAACAGCACGAAGCATCGGCGTCCCGAAGTACACTACTCGACGCACTCCGTCCGCATCGGAGGTGCCACAGCACTGCTAAGCGGGCAGGCAAGCAATACGGCCATCAAGTTGCTCGGCCGGTGGATCTCCAACTGCTTCGAGCAGGACCCGACACAAGCCACAAGTTCGACAGTCACACTCTCTCGGCAAATGTTGAGCACGCCCGCGGTCAACCACCACGCGTAAGGGCCCGCGAGCACATCAATTCGGGGGCCGCTCACCACGCCCTTTCTCGGCTGGTCGACGCCAATGAACAACATTGCCCCAAAACGACTGATAAGTATCCTCGGAAATAGATCATACGGCATGGCTGGGTCGGTCTTTTTGTTGATCTCGAAGTCTCGGAACGTCGCACCTGCCTTGAAATGCAAGTAGAAAATGATAACTTTGCGTTTCATCTATAATGCCCTTACTTGTTTCGTTGCGACTTAGGCGTGCCACACCTGTGCCGCACCAGTCGCTCGCTTGATTAACGTTCAAACATTGTATACATCGGCGAAACTCCGCATTAAACTTAAGACTGATGATGCCATTACAAATAAGCTTGCAAATACTACCTCCAAGTTGGCGATTGCTCGTAAAAGTGGCTGTATCTGCAACTAACCCATATCTGGTTGCGTTCCTTTCAAGTCGCAACGTGGTGCCTGTCGGCTACCGTAGTTAGTATACATGTAGACGAGCACAAGCTATGCGAAAAATGCTCAGCAAAGGAGTTGCGCTTCGGACGACATTCATGTGAATAAAATTACTTAGGTCCGTCATAATTTACCGATGATGTTGCACTTAGCCGCCACAAGCAACATCCACCTTTTTCTATCGTTTTTACGGCGGCTATACGTTTTGAAGGAAAAAGGAAAAAACGCTATATTGGATTCTTATATAACAGGAATATCAGGTTTTACCAAATTATTGTACATTTGCCAATAGAGAAATGCAAAAGCCGATTTCACTTTCTGCCTTACATTGATGCCGTTGCACTGCGCTCTCTTACTCAACTGAAGCCAATGTATGCTTTGAATGGTATATCGAAGAAAATTGCGCCTTTCAGTGAAGGAAGTAATCGAGATACTGCGAGGGCGTTTGGATCTTGTGGCCGGGGGGGGCAGCAAATTAGCTACACGTACAGTATGGCCCATGTGTTACGATGACTCAAACTTCATTTGATTGCGTGTGTCATGGTGGTGCCTGCAAAACGTACCGGCATCTTACCTTCACTTGATCACTCTCCTTCTCATTTTTGCGGGTAAAACCGCAGGAGCAAACAAAATCAACAAAACAAGAAAGGTTTGTGTCTCGGATTCAGTCCGGCAGCGGCAAGGGTGAATATAGCTTGTAGGAATCTGTATTCCTTCTCCAAGCTCTCGGTAGTGAGTAAGTTGTACTTGGTCGCCCCGAGATAGATTTGCATGCAACGAGGCGTAGTAAAGCACCACAACCTTCCGCACTAGAAAATTACAGATCTGATCATGTACACAGCAATAACGATGCTGCATCCAACACCAAAATGCAATGCCTAGATGTACACACAAAAAGAATAAATATTACGAGTGCCCCCTTAACGTCAAACTTTTCATCACTGACCCTTTAACGGAACACATCCCGACAAAAATACATATAGAATACGTACAACGTGATTTCGGTACATCCATGCCGATCCTCGACTGTACTGTGCGTTGTTACACGTAGTTAGCTACCTCGAAGACCTCGACGTACACTGTATGTACATGTGCTGTACATACGGAATCGTTTACGTACTTCTGCATGGAATCAACATACAAGATTGACTTGTTGGCAGTCTCGATTATAGTCGCCTCACATAGCGAATTCTACTGTGGATCGGCCAATCAAGAACTTCTTCCACCGACGGTAATGCGTCTCACCTGCTTCCTGGTCCTGGTTGTGGCTACTTTGGTCGTGATATGCGAGAGTTCCACCAGCGCTGAACGACCCGCTCAACCCAGCGCCGAACGCCCCGCTCAAATTGAGGATGGCGATACCAAGCCTAGTCAAGCTGATAGCAACGTTCGCCAACTCAAAGGGAAGCACAACCGAAGCGGTGCTGCTAATGAGGAGAGATCGGTTAACGCTGGCGGCTTATCGTTGATCCAGAAGCATTAGCCATATGCAGCACGCAAGCGTCGGAAATATACGCTTTATGCTGTGCTTGCCCTTGGTTTAGCGGTTGGCGTGTCCGTTCGTCTTTCCAAGGTAGCAGAAGCAATGGTGGAGGGCTAGAACGGTCTGTTCGTGCCCTCGACAGTAGAGAGTTTACTATCTACTATCGCCAGTGACTAGCTCAGTTAGGAAACATGAGTATCGAGTTCACTTACTACGTACACTCTATATTTTGTGCTCTGTGCTTTGTTATGTACTTAGCTCGTGTCAATGCATTCCCCTCCGACGTCGAGGCTGCACCAATTTGATTTTTTCTATGCGTTTTTCACTTGAGATATCGTACTTGCTAGCACTAGTACACGTATCGTGAGAGGTCGTGCGAATCAGTGGTAGAGAATGCCTTGATGAACACAATACCATCAAACACCGCCGCTCACTGATCTCCACTAGCCCGCACATATGATAGTGCTTATAGAAGCTACCGGATCGATCAGCGCGGCTGAAACGCACGCCCAAACTCTATCAGCAATGAAGTCTTAGTATCCGCAATGTGAGTGATACCGCAAAGCGAAATCTACCGTCGACCCGCCATTCCTCTTCCCTTCTGACCCTTGCCGCGGCTGCTGTGGTTACGTGCGAGGGATTCACCAGCGTCCATCGAAATCAAAGATGACAATAACAAGCCTAATAGCGACTTGAATGACAAAGTTCATCGCACACGATGGGGAGATGGATCCATTTTTACGTAGCTCGAAGACTTCGACACCCGAGTCCCCTGTACTTGAGGTAGAGCCCACCACACCACCGATGTCCTTGAAGGCGCTCTTTGTAGTGGTGGCACATACCGCCTTTTCAAAATTATCATCTTTCTTAATACGCCGAAACACAAGTTGAAACTTTGTCAAAACGCTGCGCTTTGCTCAAGGAATTCAAAACAGTCGTTTTCACTTGAAAACCCGTTCTAGAAGCTGAGATATAACACGAAGTTCACCCCAAAAGGTGGTCTAAACTCCGTTTTTGCCATCACTGCTCTTTTCCTCTCTTGTGCAAGAATCCATGTGGGGCTAGAGCTGCTTCATTTTCAGTTAATGAGGGTAGCCTCGGTGCGGCTTGAACCGCAAGGCAAGCCGAGGCACCCCCCGGGATGGTGGGTGGGTAAAAATTGCTGCGTCGCCTACTTGCGAGCGCAACTGGTCTAAACGCTCGGCGCTGAGCGAAAGACCGAATGAAGCAGCTCATCTACTCGACCTCCTCGACACTACCGCTTGAACCGTGCACCCAGATTTAGACTTTCGTTGGTCAGTTCGCTGGGACAAGACGGACAAAACAAGCCCGAGGAGGCCGACAACAGCATCACGGACTCGGCGTCCTTGGGAAGGAGCTTGACATCTTGCCGGACTCGTTCCCTGATGCGATCGTGCTTGGGTGTTGAACTTGTTGTACATGGCCTTATTTTTCGTCTAAACCCGAAAAACGCGTTTCCGACCTCCGTTGCACTGCGGTGGAAACTACTCATTGCTCTACTTCGCGTTGGCGTGGTATCTCGTTCCGGTGTCGCGCTGTCAAGCACTTTATGAAGTGCTTCGTGAAATTATTGGTTTTAATACATGTACATACACACTTCTACAGTGTACAAAATGGTACCTCAAAGACCTCGAAAATGTGCATGCACTAAACATCCGGAACCGTTTACGTACTTCAGCATGGAATCAACATATAAGGTTGGCTTGTTGGCTGTCTCTAGTCGACTCATATAGCGAATTCTACCGCGGACCGGTCATTCAAGAGCTTCTTCGACCGACGGGAATGCGTCTCGCCTTCTTCCTGGTCCTGATTGTGGCTACTTTGGTCATGATATGCGAGGGTTCCACCAGCGCTGAGCGACCCACGGAACTCAAGGACGTCATTACCAAGCCTAGCCACTCTGACGATAAAGTTCACCGTCTCAGAGCGAGCCACAAA
This sequence comes from Phytophthora niederhauseri, assembly GCA_024679275.1. Lineage (NCBI taxonomy): Eukaryota > Oomycota > Peronosporomycetes > Peronosporales > Peronosporaceae > Phytophthora > Phytophthora niederhauseri. The sequence continues at coordinate 11,195 of JAIKVH010000847.1, forward strand.
CCGAGCGATGTTGAGGAGGAGGAGAGGCTGGTAGGGCAGGGGGTGTATGCTGAACAAGAAGCATTCGACCAATTCAGCACCCTACCTTGATGTGGTGCGCGAGAAGAAGCCTTTGAAGTATAAGGCGTTTTTTGCTGTGCTTGCCGCGGGTTTAATCGCTGGCATAGCCGCTGGCGCCCCCAAGCTCGCAAAATCAATCGCCGGGGTCGAATGATTCGGGAGGATCTGCTCGGTAAAATTATCGCTAGGGACTAGATCAATTATGTTCATGAGTCTTCAGGAGCACCGCCAATAGTTGTACATGGACGAGGAGAACGTGTGGACACATCAAACGATGACTCGGAGGGTCCGACGGTGACGGGAGAGCTGGCGGCAACTGGGCTCTGGATACATCAATGGCTGGCCAGGGAGAGCTATGTATACTGAGATCGAGTCAAGCGGACGCCGGGAGTAATCAGTCTGATGAGGTGCACCAACGAGCACAAGGAGAACAAGAAGGAAAGCAGGAGGGGAAGACTAGAGGGTAGTTTGAGAGAGGATAACATTAAATCTCACGTCGGAATTTGCCCCCTCAACCACAAGCTACAAACCAACAGGTTAACAGCCGCAACAAGCTCAA
>JAIKVH010000848.1:0-11803 GCA_024679275.1 Phytophthora niederhauseri
AGTATTTCAGTATGTCAAAGGCGCAATTTAGTGGAGACAGAGTGCGCATGTGCACGGGGCTTTGCTCATTGAGCACCACACCGCCAAGTCAGGTGGTGCTGCTCTGCCGGATAACTACTAGTACATGTATAGCTGACTCATCGCGTAAAGTTTTCACGAATCCACTTTTCTGTTCGAAGAGCGGGCATTACTAGCGCGGCATTGAAGATCACCGGTTTGCGCTGAGAGCAATGCGCTCACAGTGCACAACGTTCCAGCGCCTCAATCACATGGCGGGCATTCTCTCTGCGCAATGTATGTTGCACGCTTCTACGGCTTGCGCCTCTCGCTAAACGAAATGCCATTCTCCAACTTTCCAGCAGGGCAGCAAGTCTCAAGCGAGCTACCCAGCCAAAAAGTATACCCCTTCCTTCGCTCAAGATGAAGCTCTTCTTCCCCGCTTTCGTGGCCTCTGCGCTGCTCATGCTCACGGGCGAGACGGAGGCCCTCAACGTGAAAATGCACGGCGTCAACTACAACTCGCGCAAGGGTCCGGATTGGGCCCCCGACAGCTCCAAGTGCAAGTCCGCGGCCGAGGTGCAGAAGGACATGTTTGCGCTCAAGGGCATCACCGACAAGGTCCGCATCTACTCGCTGCTCGACTGCAACCAGGCCGAGCTCGTCCTGCCCGCCGCCAAGAACGCCGGTCTCAAGGTGCACCTCGGCATCTGGACGACCAAGAGCCACGACTACCTGCTCAAGGAGAAGGCCAAGCTGGCCTCGCTCATTGATTCGGGTCTCTACGACAACAACGTAATTGGCCTGCACGTTGGCAGTGAGACGGTCTACCGCAAGGAGATCACGGCCAACACGGCTATCAGCTACATGAACGAGATCCGCAGCTACCTCCGCAGCCGTGGCAAGAACACGCCCGTCACCATCGCGGATGTCATCGACATTTACTACGACAACCCGCAGATGGTCGACGCGGTCGACTACGTCTCCGTCAACGAGTTCGCCTACTGGGAAGGCGTCGACGTGAACGAAGGCGCGGCCAAGACGCTTGACCGTATTCGCGCTATCCGCGTGACTGCTGCGAAGAAGAACAAGCGCATGGTTCTCTCGGAGGTGGGCTGGAGCTCGGACGGTCATCACGCCAAGACTGGCGTGGCATCCCCCGCCAACCAGGTCAAGTTCTTCTCGGACTTCTTCCAGGTGGCTCGCTCGATGAACATGGAGTACTACTGGTACACCGCGTTCGACTCGCAGTGGCGCGTGACCAACGGCGACGACGTCGTGGAGGCCAACTTCGGAGTGTTCAAGGAGGACGACACGATGAAGAGCAACTTCCAGCAGCTGACGATCGGCTGGAAGGACCCCAAGGCGATCCGCAACGCTGGCACCAACTTGATGCTGTCGGAAAAGAATGCCGGTCTGTACATGTCGAGCAAGTCCGGCGACTGGCTGGTGAAGGAGCAGCAGACCTGGTTCTTCGACGCGGCCACCAAGCAAATCCGCTCCAAGAGCGCCGGCCGCTGCCTGGACGCCTACCAGGGCTGGGACGGCGGCATTGTGCACGTCTACCGCTGCATGGACAACGAGCCCAACCAGAAGTGGACGTTCGAGAGCTCGACCGGCAAGCTGAACCACGCGACGCACCAGGGCTTCTGCCTCGACACGGACCCCAAGCAGAACAACAAGGTGCAGCTCTACGGCTGCTCGCCCAACAACCCGAACCAGAAGTGGGCCATTCTCAACCCTGCCAACATCTAAGTAATCAGAGCGCGCACGTAGTGTACTTCAGTATCACGTTTTCCTTGAAAAGGTGGATGCGGAGTCACGAATCGTGACTGACGACAACAACCAAATACTACTGTAGTACAAGGCATTGTGCAGTTGAGTCTAGCCGCCGTCCTTGAGTTTCAGTGGTGGCCAATGCTGTTGAATTCTTTGCCACTACTGTCGACGTCCACCACCAGTTTTCATGTGATTTCTCTTATTTCTTTTCATTCTACTGGTTCGTTGTGCACCCTGCCGCGGTCGGGACCGCATCTTCTTCGTCGCTCACATGCTTCCGGCTCATCAAAACGGTGCAATACGCCTGCAGAGCCTTTTTCCCGCTGCCGAGCACGAGGTCCCGGGTTTCGTGCAGCGCGGCGATTTCGCGCTTGGTGTCGCGCTGCTCCTTCTGAATCTCTCGCATACATTTCTCGTGTTGCCGCTGCGCTTCGGCCGCGTACCCCTTCTGCGGTTTGCGCCGATAACTGTAAACATCATCAACATCAACAACAAGTTAGGCTTGCCACGGTACTACATTCCCTTGACGACACCCTTACAATTTGTGGTATGTCTCCTCCCCACCGACGACGCAGTCGGCAGCTGGGGTGGTGCGCAGCACGAAGCTCGCCTTCTTGGCGTTTTTGGTCGGTGATCGGAAGTACTGCTTCATGAGAGGGCTCAGCTGAGCCGCGTTAAAAAGGGCCCGCTGCTGGTGGCGCCGAAGGCGGTGTGAAGCCCCGAAGCCACCTTCGTCGTCCAGATCCGCACTTGAGACCGGTGTAGCAGGAGATTCTAGGATCTTGGCGATGCTGTTGTCTCCGATCGCCAATTTCCCCAGATAGGACGGTTCACTTCTTCGTCGTCCAGATCCGCACTTGAGACCGGTGTAGCAGGAAATTCTAGGATCTTGGCGATGCTGTTGTCTCCGATCGCCAATTTCCCCAGATAGGACGGTTCACTGGCCGATTTCGCAAGCAATTGCGAGGTTTGCGGCGATAGAAGTCTCGGGAGGTGGGAAATATCAGGAAAGCCTCCGTTCCTTGCCGAACTACCTCCTTGCGTGGCGCCATCGCCTATCGCCCCAGCAGATGCAGAGCCTGACAATCTGCCCATAGGCTTGATCTTGGCGCCCAGATCGTCCACAACTTCCTCGGGAAAGTATTGCCGTCGCATGGACTGCACCGAGGCCGGCGTCATCTTGAGACCAAGCAACAATTGGCACACGAAGAGGTAGACTTCGTTCTTGAACTCCGTCGAGTAAAGGTGGCGAGAGCCTGGAAAGAGGTAGTAGAACCCCCAACAGACCGCGCTGGCGATGGCGTATGGGTAAACGCGAAACAGGTAGTCCATGTTCCCACGTAGTGCAGCCACCATTTTCACGTACTTGGAGCTGATCTCGTCTGCGAGTGCTCGCTGCTGCGCCAGCGAGTTCTTCTGGTAGAAATGGCAGAAGACGAGCCAGAAGACCTCCTCAAAGAGCGCCCCCGACAACTCGGACAATAGAAAGCGCTTGAAGTTACGCCGCCCGTGGTTGGTGTGGATCCGCTCGAACGTGTGCAGCAGCAGCAGGTTGGTGTTCATGTAGACGCTGCTCCTTAGATTCGTCGCCCCGCCAGTGTTGAAGTCTGCGTCATTCATCCCATACACGAAGCTCTCGACGGTTCGGGTGATGTGGCCCTCGATGCTCGCCTGCAGTTGCTTCTCGATCTGTCCGCGCGCATTCCGGCGATTGTCGCCCTTGTGAACCTCCAGCTTCTTCTTCTTGAGCACTTGCTGGATAGTGAGCGGAGGCCGAGCAAATGTTAGGACATTAACGCGAACCAATAGCCCCTCTCAATAAATTCCTACCGCGTGGGCTCGAGTCTTCTCGTCTGGACCAAACAGCCGCTCCAGCATGGCTTGGTTGCTCGCCAGTGTAGTGGACGAGATGGCTCGGCTTTTGGCGGCTGCGGCGCCTCGGCTTTCCAACGTGTCCACGAGCGGAGGGACCATCTTGGAGCAGTAGTCTGAGTTGACTCGCAGGTCGCACTCGAGCCCGTGCTTACGGTTGTTCGCTGTGTCAAAAGGTAGTCATTCGAGTGAGTGAGTGAGTGAGTGAGCCTTCAGCGAGGCAGCAAGCTAACTGCTTCAAGCCTTGCAGACCTGTCGTCTGCAGCGAGTTGAGTCGCGCCGAGATGATGCCGATCATCTGCGCCGTGATGGCCTCCTTCTGGTGGAGCGACTGCTTCACCTCCTGCTCGTCGTCCTCCGTCCATGCTGCTCCACGCTGCGCCATGACTCGATCGATCTGCGGTGGCGTCGATGGACGGATTGGCCGTATAAATAGAGCCCCGACTTGACTGCCAAACGCGAAGTGTGGCTTTGCCCTCACACATGGGCATGGACACGGATACAGAAAGGCATACTTGGAGGGGTAACTAGTATCGTGCAGTCATTCCCATCGTGCTGTGCATTGCACTGGTCGAGCAACTGGAATTGATCAGCATCGACTCGCTTCAACTTGACCCCCAATCATGGCGTCAAAATATAAGCCACCATCTCAGACAAAACCTAAGGCCACCACATCTTGTGGCAACTTTTATGTCGACGGAGTGAGTCCATTGCGAAAGGATCCGCTCGGTTCGGACGACTTGGCCTGGGCCTCCAGCGCTGCGTTCCAGACCGCCATCCCGAGTGCCGAGACGCCAGCCAGCATGTCGGCCGACGCGCCGCTGGAGGGCGACAGCTGCAGCGAGAGGCGCTTCTTCGAGGAGCGCGAGCAGGTGCGCGGGCTGCTGCAGAAGCTGACGCAGACGCGGCTGCCGACGCCCGAGAGCGACGTGAGCCGCGACTTCCTGGCCGCGCACAGCTCCGTCACCAGCACGGTACTGTGCATTGCTATGGGATGCTGAATGCTGATGCTGTCACGTTTGGGCTAATTCCTCCTCCTCCTAATGCATTTCGCAGCTGGACAAGTACCTGGAGCAGTCGCACCTGCTGGACCCCTTTCTGCACGAGATGCTGGACCCCGTCGTCAGCGAGATCAAGCGGGTCATGGCCGAGAGGGCCCACGCTCAAGCTCGAGATCAAACCGAGGGCGTGGCCTTCCCGTGCCAGGTGTACCGCAACCCGCGGCTGCACAAGCTCTTCCAGCTCGTGTACCACCTGTGCAAGGTGCGCGGCTACAAGACGGTGGTCAAGCTGCTGCCCCACGAGGTGAGCGACTTCGAGCCGACGCTGCAGCTGCTGCAGTCGCAGGACCGCGCCGACCACTCGGCGTGGGAGACGCGCTACGTGCTGCTGCTCTGGCTCTCGATGCTGTGCCTCGTGCCCTTCGACCTCAACACCATCGACTCGGCCGCCGAGAGCTCGAACGGGGCCATCTCCATCGTGTCCAACATCGTCACGCTCTGCAAGGACTACCTGAGCGACCCGGGGGCGACGCAGGTCGCAGCGGCCGTGTGTCTATCGCGACTGCTGAGTCGACCGGACATGGAGCAGCACTACCTGACGCAGTTCCTGAGTTGGGCCAACAGAGAGCTCATGACTGCGTCGGAGGGCAAGGACATGCGCGTGCTACAGTTCAAGGTGACGGGCATCATGTTGTGTCTGGCGCATATCGCCAAGAACTCGCCCCGCGAGCAGCACATCGAGGCCAGCCGCATTTATTTCGCCACCGTGATGAAGCTCGTCGCCCACCTCACTGAGGACGATGCGCGGTCGGACCGACCAAGCAGCAGCACGTTGCACCGGAAGCTCAGCGTGAAGCTTGTGCAGCGTTTGGGACTGCTGTATTTGCCGCCCAAGGTTCGGTCGTGGCGGTACAGTCGAGGCCTGCGCTCGCTGGAACTGAACATGCAGTCGTTGGGGCTGACCGCTGGCAGAACCGTCGCTTCGACGCCAAGCCGTCCGCAAGGTGAGTCCGAAGACGATGACGACGATGACAGCACGTTCGAAGTGGTGGAGGAACTCGAGCAGATAGTTGAAGTTCTTTTGTGCGGGTTGCGAGACAAAGACACAGTGGTGCGGTGGTCGGCTGCGAAGGGAATCGGGCGAATCACGGGGCGTCTACCGTATGAGTTTGCCGACGATATCGTTCAGTCTGTGCTCGAACTTTTCGTGGCGACGGAGGGCGATGGAGCTTGGCATGGAGCAAGTCTAGCGCTAGCAGAACTTGCACGCCGTGGTGTGTTATTGCCGCAGAGACTTCCTGATGCTGTGGAGTGCGTCGCTAATGCTTTGAAGTACGACATTCGCAAGGGTACATACAGCATCGGCTCTCACGTGCGTGACGCGGCGTGCTATGCGTGCTGGTCTTTCGCGCGAGCCTACGAGCCGTCGTTGCTTTTGCCGTGGCTAAAGCAAGTTCTCGCGCCTGCGATGCTGGTCAACTGTGTCTTCGATCGCGAGCTGAACTGCCGTCGAGCTGCATCCGCGGCGTTTCAAGAGAACGTTGGGCGGCAAGGCCGGACGAACTTCCCGAATGGCATTGATCTACTCACCAAAGCCGACTATTTTTCGGTGGCGAACTTGCGCCATGCTTACCTGGACGTTAGTGTGTTTGTTGCAAAGTACCCGGAGTATCGTTACGCACTCTTGGAGCATCTCATCGAGTCGAAGATTGTTCATTGGGACGTCCAAATTCGTAGCCTCGCTGCCTCGGCACTAGGAAAGATCGGAGCGCTGGACCCGCCACACGCCATGACTCGCATTTTTCCTAGACTGCTGACTTCTGCTCTATCTCCTGATGCCGAGGTCATAGTTCGACACGGCGCAGTGATCAGCATCGCCGAGATGCTAACCTGCTTGGCCCAGCTACCAGTATTTATTGACGGAGAGCTGCAAAAGAAGATCAAGATGCTGCCAATTGAGGTGGATAAGCGGCGTCTGTTCCGTGGACGCGGTGGTGAGATGATCCGGACCGGTGTGTGCAATGTGATCGAAGTGATCTCGAATTCCCGATTGGGCCTGGGGTTTGCTCACGTGAAGAAGTATTTAGCAATGCTCGAAGAGTGCTTTGTCCACCCGAATGATGGTGTACGTGACGCAGCTATCGACGCCTTCGGTGCCTTCACAGCTCAGTACTGCCCCAGGATATTCGACAAAGGTAGCCCAGCCCATGTTAAGTACATGCAGGAATTGATCCCGCGATACATCCGCTCCGGAATCATGGTAACCTCCAAGGAAAAGGGTGTATCGGTCCAGGCGCCAAACCCAAACGTTGCTGCTCGCCGAGGATTTATCTGTGCACTAGGAGTCGCTGCAAAAGAGATGGTTCAACCTTGTATAAAGGAAGTTTTGGGTGCTGTCATTCGATCAGCATCGCTTGAGGGGCCTGCGACAGAGGATGAGGACCCCGGAAGCCGGGTGGCAGCAGTTCAAGCACTCGTAGACCTGAGTTCCCGACCGCCAAATGAAGTTGATCTCCACGGCATGGAAGACATGGTTGTCCAGACGCTCGTCCGGTGTATCCATCAAGACTATCGACTAGACGAGCGTGGGGATGTCGGCTCCTGGGTTCGCAAAGAGGCAATGCTGGGCTTGGAGAAGCTGCTGCTGGGTGAGAGCACGCACGCACAAAACCAGCACTTTCGTCTTGTTGGGGCAGCCGTGAGTACGGAGTACGGTCAAGGTGTGATTGTCGACGGATTTTCGGAGCGAAAGCGCAAGATTGAAGAAGTCAGCAGTGTGTCGGATTCGGACCCGCTATGCTGCGTTAGATTCGAGAAACCGGCGCTGGGCTACTACTACTTTGGCCCCAACGGAGTCGGTCTACTTCGCGCAAAGAAGCTGTCTATGAACTCCGACAGCAATTGCGTCAGCAGCGCGGAGTTTCAAATGCCGGACATTGCCGACCGCATGCAACTTGCAGCAGAGACCAAGAGGCCCAATTCAGCATCATCACTGCCATTTGCTCGACGGTTGTCGCCAGATCTTGTGGGCGCAGTTGTAAGTTGCGCTACTAGTGGTCACTGCGTTGCTTGAAACTAACGTGCACCTTGTCCTTGCGTTCGTGTACAGTTCGGAGCGTTGGCGAAGCAATTAGCTGAGAAACTTGACAACATGAGGATGACAGCCGGAAGTATTTTGTTTCGATTACTTCATTCAGCCAGTCCTCGTGTCGACGGCATCCCGGACCGTTTCCAGCTCGAGAACCAGATATTCCCGTCTAACCTGACTGTGAACTGGTCCATGGCGCACGATACGTTCCCCCTGGTCGTGAAGATGATGGATATTCCGGAACTCATGGAGGAAGTTGCGGCGGGCCTGGTTATCAGCGTAGGAGGATTGACTGAGAGTGTCGTGAAGGCTTCCAAGAACGCTCTCTTTGAGTGGATGCGCGCACATTTGCAGGCGAAAGACTTCGGGTTGCTGAGTCGGTTCAGCTTTTTCTTGGTGACGCTGCTGACACGACACCACCAAGACGACCGTGTTACAATTCCCCTCATGAAGACGATGGCGCTGCTGCTGGAGTCGAACCTGCTACGCTTTCTGTTTGAAGAGCGGACGGCAGAAGATGGAAGTGTTACGGCTGCAACCGACTTTGGGGAACGGTTGTACACAGCTCTACGCGACGAAATCCAGAAGTGCACGGCAGTCCCAAAGCTTAGTGCTGCGATTAGCGTGTTGATTGGTTTGCTTCCAAGTGACCCCGAGACGGAATCCAAGACTTTGCGAGCTCTGGTGCTGTTCCTTGGGCACAAATTCCCCAAGGTGCGGAAACTGACCGCGGAGAAACTCTACACGCGGCTGCTTCTTCACGATGAGATTGTTGACGAGGAAAAGGTTGGTGGCTTGCTATAAGTGGACGGGTTTCTTCTCTCTGCGAGTGCTAATGATCTTGTGTATCCAGTACGATGCCGTAGTCGAGATCTTGAGTGACACTGCATGGGACGCTTCGGTAGGTCACAGCTCCTTTAGATTCGAGACGCATGCACCGATATCAACTGACAGTTTGTTACCCACAGATTTCCCAGGTGCGCACTGCGCGAAATGAGCTGCTAGAACTTTTAGGCATGGACCTTCCCTCAAAGAAAACGTACGTGCAAACCTCGCGTTGAGTTGTAGTTTTCAGCGGTTTCTGCGCACCTAACTATTGGCGGTGCTTTGTCGCGTCCAGATCGGCGCCAACTGCAGAGACGAAGACGACCGCACACGGAGAAGAGAGCTACAAAACCTTCATCAAGGAAATGAGCTATTAGCGAGTTGTATTGCAGGAAATAACACTTGAAAGTAACATGTAAGTTGCAGTACGTATCCCCAGCGATATCTTTCTAGCATAGCAAGCCGCTCTTAGGTCTCGAACTCGTGCCTGTCTTCGCCAATGACGGTGGTTTCGTACGTCACCTTGACCCTGCCGCCTGTGGCGCCTTCGCTCAGGTAGATGAAGACGTTCATCATGAGCTCTTAGGTCTCGAACTCGTGCCTGTCTTCGCCAATGACCGTGGTTTTATACGTCACCTTGACCCTGCCGCCTGTGGCGCCTTCGCTCAGGTAGATGAAGACGTTCATCATGAACCACGTAAACACGGGACTCCACGTCTTCTTCTCCAACGGCTTTATGACCCCAGATGACTTGGTCATGGGTGTACCCCTGATGCGCTCGAACACTTGAGTCCACGAGTACTTCTCGCCTGTCGTGCCCAGGTACATGTTGAGAAGGTCTTGCTGTAGCTTGTTCACACAGGGACCGGAGAAGAGGAGACCCAGTTCGGTGTCGTTCGGACGCGCGCTCAGACTGCGGTCCGCCAGATTCGACGACGACCTCAGCGCGTACTTCCCGTCCACAATGAGGATGTTGGAATGCACCTTGATCAGCACGCCGTCATGCTCGAGACGACCGACTTGAAGGTGCTGCCACAACTCATCCAACGTGAGGCCGTACGCCAACGCGCAGTCCTCAAGCTGCTCGAGCGACCACTGAATGGACAGTGTGCAGTACGTGCGAGCCAGGAACGATGGTTCGTCTTTCTGAGCGGCGTTAGTCAGAATGAGCGCATGGAACGGCTCCCCCTTGCGGTGAGCTTGGCTAATACGCGCCACGATCGCAGGGCAGATGCGGTTGTGCTGCAGCGAGCCGCCAGAGATCATGATTTGGCTCTCCAGCTGCACCGAGTGTTTGGCGTTCATGATCATGTTGACCATGCAGTTTTCCTCTCTCCAGCCTCCAGACACGAGCGGGAACGGGTGCGACTCCATGAACTGGTCGTAGTAGCGCTTCTTCTCGGCCGGCTCGTGGTTAGCGTGGATCCATCGCACCATATCCGACGTACAGCGGCAGATGACGCTGAGCTCGTGCCAGTAGTAGCCGAGATGGTTCTTGCGCAGCCAGCCCTCACGTTCCGTGTTCACGTCGCAGCCCGTGACCATGATGGTCTCCTCGTCGATGCACAGGTACTTCTGGTGGTGGAACGCGTACCGCGAGTTGTTGGACAGGTATCGCGTGAACCAGCTCGGGCCGAGGTCGCTGACAGAGCAGGCGAAGTGCACTTCCGGCGGCAAGATGAGGCGGAGATCAGCGATCGAGTTGGTCCCGTAGTCGCGCACGGGGTTGTACAAGATGTGCACGTCGACGCCGCGGTTCACCGCGTCGCGCAGTAGCGACACGAACGTGTTGTCCTTGTGCTCCTCATTGGTCGTGTGGAGGACCTGCGTGAAGTCACACAAGAAGGTCGAGTAGTAAATCGACTTGCGCGCGGACACGAGCAGCTCAACGATCGCCTCCTGACACTCACGGAAGTCGCGGAACGCGTGCAGCTCGTTCGCCTTGGGGCCGTCCCCCTCGGTCGCCCACTTCATCTGCTGGAACGTGAAGTCCGTCTCGAACCGTTCCTTGTCCCTGCTCTTCTGGTCCAGCAGCTCGTCCATGGGGCGGTCGACTGCCTTCACCGCCGTCGACCTTCGGCCGTCTCCATTGCCGTCGGAGTCCACCTTGACGAGCAAGACGCAGACGCCGCAGATGGTGATCATGATTCCGCCCAGGAAGTACACGAGCGCGTCGGAGCTGTAGCTGGCCATCTCGTTGTAGAAGATCATGCCGCAGCCCATGTTGCCGATGATGATGAACGCCTGGTACAGCGGGATGAACTTGAGCGTGCCGAAGAACTCGAGCCCCTTGTTGAGGAAGAAGAGCTGCGGCACGAGCGCGCACGGGATGGCGAGCACCAGGAGCAGGAAGAACGGGTTCAGGAACACGAGCCAGTCCTCGTGGCGCAGCGCCGACTTGGCCACCTCCACGACCGACTTGGTCGCGAGCGACGTGAAGCCGGCCATGACGCCCGCGCACGAGCTGAAGGCGAGCAGCCCCACGGGGTGGCGCTGTAGCTTGTCCGTGTGCACGCGGCGCAGCAGCAGCGTGGCGTACGTCAGCGCCAGCACCGTGTAGGCCAGCGGGAAGACCGAGTCTCGGGCCAGCAGGCGCCCGAGCGACTCAGCTTGTCCGTGTGCACGCGGCGCAGCAGCAGCGTGGCGTACGTTAGCGCCAGCACCGTGTAGGCCAGCGGGAAGACCGAGTCTCGGGCCAGCAGGCGCCCGAGCGACTTGAGCGTGTACGACTGCTGCGGCACGTCGGCCAGCTGCGCCGCGTACACGTCGACGCCGACGCCCAGCACGATGAGCGCGCTCGAGAGCAGGTCGTAGACGCCGAAGCTCTCGCGCAGCACGAAGCGGCCCAGCAGCGCGCTGTAGATGAGCGTGAGCGCCGCGAAGGGCGCCTGCACGGCCTGGCCGAGGATGCCGAGGTTGATGACGGCCGAGACGGTGCCCACGGCCAGCAGGAAGAGCGCCCCCGCCAGGTACGCGCTCTGCATCGTGGCCGTGCCCAGCGCCGAGTTGCGCGCCACGCGGATGTGCGCGTACTTCTGGCAGCAGTAGCCGCTGGCCGAGAGGAAGCTGCCGAGCAGCGAGTTGAGCACGCCCGCGTAGAGGCTCGAGGCGGCGTCCAGGCGCAGGTCCAGGCGCGGCCCCAGCGCCAGCAGCGTCAGCCACGACAGCGTGCAGCACACGCTCAGCAGCATGGCGAGGAGGAACCAGCGCGGCAGGCGGGAGGGCGGCGAGTGGGCGGGAG
>JAIKVH010000849.1:0-11793 GCA_024679275.1 Phytophthora niederhauseri
CGGAAATACTACTTCGTGCTGACGTCCAAGGATGGCAAGTTCGAGATGCACCTGAACGCGCTGAACGAGTCATCCATGCATCTCTGGATCGAGGCTCTGCAAGAAGCGCAGACGGCACTCGGCAGAATGGCGGGCAAGAAGGGTACGGTGGCGGGCTTGGCACTCGTGGTCAAGCGCGCCGAGGAGATCCCACTGGGCAAGATTGGCGTGCTCTTCAGGCGCCCGGAGGACATTGACATCGAGATGCAGAAGCGCACCGAGGCGCTCATCGTGGCGTCAAGCCCGAGAAACCGCGGCGTTTCCGTTGGTAGCCAGCTTATCTCCGTCGAAGGCCGCAGTATTCTTCGCGAGACGTACGCCGAGGCGCGCAAGATCCTGCGTGCGTCGTCGTTCCCGCTGCAGCTCGAGTTCCTGCTGCCGCCGTACAAGCGCGGCGTCCTGATCAAGAAGTCCCGCTCGGGCTTCGAAAACTGGAAGAGGCGCGTGGTAATCGTGACGAACGGCGAGATCCACTACTACAAGGAGGTATCGTCGTTCAGCAACGGCAAACGAGCCCCGGCCGAGCTCAAGCATCGCAAGTCCTTCTCGCTCTACGGCTGCTACCTGAACCTGGTGCACTTCCCCGGGCGCGACCTGTGCATCGTCGTGGCACGCTCACCCTCGGACAAGCTGGTGCTGCAGACGCGCACGGACGAGGAGCGCATGGAGTGGGCCAGCGTCATCTACTGCAGCATCCGCATGGTGTCGCAGGGCATCACGTCGGGCCACATCGAGAACCTGCAGCTGGAGCAGTCGCGGCTGCCGTCCAAGCAGACGTCGTCCGACCTGAAAGGCAGCTTCAAGGACTCCGCCCAACTCGAATTCTAAGGCAACCACGACGACAGTTGTTGCCGTGTGCTACAACAACTTGTAGCGGCACTCAGTGCAAACGGAGTGATCATGAGCATGGCCCAAGTGCCTGCATACACACGTAAAACGTAAATGAAGCAACGCAATTTATTTAAAAAGGATGGATCGGCTGGCCGTGACTCATACGGATGGATATCTTTTCGTCATCTGGCCGAGGTATAATACAAGAAGCTTCCTTAGAGGGTCTCTTTCTGATACAAGGAGTTTCCTTGCAAGGTCTATTTCTGAAGCCAACAATCAAGGCCGATGAACCGACATCAGTTTCCCTTCAGCTCGATGCCCTTGAGAGGATGAAGCACAACGGCAACAGCCTTCATGCCAGCTTCCTTCCAGCACTCGAAAGCTTTTTTTTATTTTTTTTCTCTTTCCACTAATTTAAGCGCCAACCAATCGCTGATTTTCGCCTCGTCGATTCCGATTTCGGATTGGCCAAAACTATCTCTCGCGCACTGCGATCCTTTGGCCTCTCCCCTGCTCCAAGCACACACCCAAAAAGTCGGCGAGACAGAGTGGCGAGCGCGCGCGTCGGGCGAGTCCCCCCTTGCTTCCTCCTGCCCCCTTTGCGCCTGCTCCTGCGTACCCCCGAGCCAGGTGCGTCGTCGTGTGCTGCAGTCTGCGACCGCGCTCCGTTGGGCTGGCGGGCTATTGACCTACGCAGTTGGTTTTAAATTAACGTAACAGATCGGACAAATGGCGGCGGCAGCGGCTGGTACGTCTACGTCTGCGAGGCTAATATTATTCCCGGAGAGAGGAGTCCGCGTGTGTTTGAACCTCCTTTAATATGTCATATTTTTATTTTTCTATTATTTATTTATTACGAGCAGAAGACAACAGCCTGTACCCGATCGCGATCCTCGTGGACGAGCTCAAGCATGAAGACGTGCAGCTGCGCCTGAACTCGATCCGCCAGATCCGCATCATCGGTACATACTGCACCGCTGCATTCTTGCTGATACTGCACCCAATCAGGTTAATAACGGGCTGCTTCGATGTATGGCACATTTTCTCTTTCCAGCGGAGGCGCTGGGTCCCGAGCGCACGCAGAACGAGCTGCTGCCCTTCATGAACGGTAAGCAGTTTCAGTCTTCAGTCTCCGGTACCTATCAACTTCTGATAATTACCTTTTTCTCTTGATATTGTAGACTCGCTGGATGACGAGGATGAGGTGCTGCTCGTGATGGCCGAAGAGCTCGGCGACTTCGTGGACGTGGTGGGCGGCCCGGCTCACGCGTACTTGCTGCTGAAGCCGTTAGAGTCGCTGGCGACGGTGGACGAGGCCTCGGTTCGTGACATGGCAGTGCGCTCGATCTGCAAGGTGGTGGAGGCAATGGAGCCTGATCACGTGGCGGAACACTTCGTGCCAGTACTCCGGCGCCTTGTCACGCGCGACTGGTTCACGTCGCGCATTGCGTCGTGCAGTCTCTTCCAGGTTGGCTACGCGAGACTTTCGGCGGAGATTCAGGCTGAAATGCGTGGCATGTTCGGGCAGCTTTGCCGCGACGACACGCCTATGGTGAGGAAGGCTGCGTCCGCTGCACTTGGAGGTTTCGCTTCCGTTATGGACGGCCCTAGCGCAAGCGCTGAGATGCTGCCGCTGTACCTGGCGCTGGCCACGGACCGCCAGGACTCGGTCCGGATACACACGATTGATAACGCTGTCGCGCTGGCACGTCTGATCCCCGCTGAAGTTCTCCCGACGCAGGTGTTGCCGACCATCTTTGAGACGGCGCGTGATGGCTCGTGGCGCGTGCGGTGGTCGGTGGCCAACCGCTTCCCGGAAATTTGCGAGGCCTTGAATGCAGAGACCATCAATTCGACGTTCTGCGACTCGGTGGTTTCGCTGCTGGAGGATAATGAGGCTGAGGTACGCACTGCGGCTACATCAAAGATCCTCGGCGTTGCGCGCCTCCTGCAGCCGCAGCGAATTGTGGAGAAAATCGTACCTTGCTTTCAGCGTCTTGCGCGCGACATGTCGGATCACGTGCGCTCCGCTCTGGCTGCTGTGGTGATGAAGGTCGCCCCATTCCTTGGACGCGACCTTACAATTGAGCACCTCCTGCCCCTCTTCTTGCTTGTGAGTGATGCCTGTTTTCATGGATTGGATTGGAAATGATTCACTAACCCGTTCGTGTGTGGTACAGCTACTGAATGACCAAAACTCGGAAGTGCGCTTAAACGTCATTTCAAATCTGGAAGAGGGCAACAAGGTAAAAAATTGCTCTGTGGGCATCACGCGGTTATTGCGTACTTGGAACTGATGTATCTGTCATTGTCTAGGTTATTGGGATCGAGCTTCTGTCGCAGTCTCTCCTGCCTGCTATTGTGCATCTTGCGGAAGATCGCCAGTGGCGTATCCGTCTGGCGATCATAGAGTACATTCCGTTGCTAGCGGCACAGCTGGGACGCGACTACTTCGAAGAGCAGCTGGCGGAGCTCTGCATGTCGTGGCTTGTGGACAATGTATTCTCGATCCGCGAGGCAGCCACGATCAATCTGAAGAATCTGACGGAGCACTTCGGCGTGGACTGGGCACGGACGAGCGTGGTGCCGCGGATCTTGGCCATGCACTCAAACGCCAACTATTTGCACCGCCTAACCTCTCTGCACGCAGTTAAGGTGCTTTGTGAAGCGATGACTCCTGAGACGATTCAAACACTCCTTATCCCTTTGGTGGTGGAGCTGGCTCAGGTATGGATGGACCTCTCTTTGCTGCTTAAGAAACCGGCAGTCGTTTGTGCTTACCGCTGCTGTGTTTTGTTGTTTTTGTAGGACCCCGTTCCGAACATCCGCTTTAACGTTGCAAAAACATTGGAGGTGCTCGGCCCTAAAGTAGACGCGGAGGCGTGTGCGAGCACCGTGACCCCATGCCTCACGGCTCTGCTGCAGGATGGCGATGCCGACGTTGTCTTCTTTGCGCAGCGGGCGCTCGCTACGCTCGGCTAGTTTTAGGTAGATATTGCCTGTATCTCATTCCCGAAGAAAAGACAAATGCGCAATAAACTCAACATATACATCGAAGCAAAGCACTTGCTATTGCTGTGTATTTAGTGCAACATGCATTTTGACGCGGTTGTTCGTTTCCTTGGATCAAAGCTGGTGACTCATGTGGTCGTACACAGCGTCAGATACCCACCATCTCCAGAAGGTCTCAAACGAAAGCTCGCTTGATATCTGAGCGTCATCTTGTCTGCTCGCTTTCTTGACATGTTGCTGCATCTGCATCCACATCTTGTCGATTTCAGTTGCGGTTAAAGCCTCTTGCATGCCCAACTCTTCCGACAACACTTGAAGCTGGGCCTTCACCAGAAATCCGTTGGCATCAGCAACCTTCTCAAATGCTGATTTCAGTTGGCTTCGCTCGCTCGCAGCATTGTTATCGCCATCGGAAGCACGTTCGACCACGAGTGCCTCCCCGCGAACTGCAGCGTCTGCGTAGCGCTGTAGCTTTCGTAATTTCGATGTCTGCGTGTGTTCAGCCAGGAAACAATTAGATGTGTGAGTTTCAAGGCGATCAGTATAGCAAGATACCAGAATCGCCTCGGTCGCTTCGTCTTCGATATTGTAGCAGAGTCGAATACCCTCTGCATATGCAGCCATCGCATTTGCATGGTTCTACAACACAACAGAAAAGTAAGTAAAACTGGCTTAGGTACTGACTGAGCGGACCTACCCCACAAAATGTGAACAGCTCTCCGGTTTCAATTAGCACTTGCACTTCTCCCTGCACAGCCAAAACACTTCTGATCACCTCTGGAAGCTATGTTCAGCCGATGCCATTAAAAAATGTGATATGAGAGGTAAATGCACAGCCAAGACATGTACGGCCTACCTGGTACAATCGTCGAGTCTTCTCTAGCATATCATGGAGTGTGGTCTGCATTGTTTCAGCCGAGTCAACGGCTTCGTCGTCTATATCATCCCCACTAGGCTGAGCGGGGGGCTCTACATGCTGATCGATCTGCCACGCGGTTCGTTGAAGGCGAATCAAATAGAGGCGGCATTCTGCCGAGCACGCAAAGCAATCAACGACTTACATGTAAACCCAGAAACTATAGCGTACAGGTAATCAGCAATTGCACTTAAGTTACCTGCAAGACGAAAGATGATTTGTGGTAGATCGATCGATTCGAAGTCTGGGTTCTTGGTTCGGCCGATCGCGAGCAAAAGCTAGGAAACAACACAAGGAGAGCCGCTTTAGCAAATCCGAAAGCGCCAAGGTCTGAGCTAGGTCTGAATAGGTAGAGCCCACCTCGTATTTTGTTATGACCGTCTCCAACTCGCGCTGTCTTTCACGAACACCGGGCTTCAGCACGCTGGAACCGCGTCGCAGGGTGGTCATAGCGATCTGTACGACGCCCCCTCGGATATATGAAGCAGATCGGTTTTAGCTAAAGTATCGCTAAACATATTTTATCGCACCGAAGCACGATCAACTCTTCCATTCAAAAAATGGCCTACTACTCTATCGGTGAAAGGGACTAAAATGACTACGTGTACTGCTTGGAAAGATATGTTGCGCGCGCCTTGCTTCAGAGTGCAGCTGAGCTGATAATGCTTAATTGACTTCATCATGTCGTCGCAGATGCTGCGCGTCGTCTTTCATAGTCCGGGTCATCTGTGGGCAGCTCGAAACGACAAAGCGGGCACGAGTTGTGATCCTTCAGCCATGGCAGAATGCAGTCCGGGTGAAACGAGTGCTCGCAGGGCAGACGGTGGACCTCATCATCCACGGCAAAGAAGTCCTTGCACACGGGGCACTCAGCGCTGCCGTCAACATCGCTCTGAGTGATCTTCACCTTAGGCAACTTCTCCACAACTTCCTTAGCTGCCGGCGGTGCTCCATGCTAGAAAGTTTGTAAAACACACAATTAAATCGTCAGCTACAACTTCACGCTTCATCATCACAGCAGTCACGCCCTTACCCGATTGGGGTCATTCTGCATGAGTTGGTTGATCACATTAGCCATATTGCCAAATGCGTAGTCGCCTGGGTTGCTCGCCAGCATAGGGAACATGCCTCCCAGGGCGTCCAAAAGGCCCAACGGATCTCCACCTTCTCCCGACTCACTGACGAAAAACTCCACGGGGTTCCCATTGCTGCTCATAAAACGCGTACTGCGTCCACCAGCGCCCGACAAAAACTGAAACAAGCTGCTCAAACCAAAGCAAACCAACACTATCAGCATTTTACTCATGTCTAAACAATACAGTACCACAAGATTAAACACATCTACTCACTCAGGAAGCGGCGGCGGGCCATCGCGTCCTTCATCTGTACTTGCAAACCGCGTCGCTCGAACAGAAGGCCTTCCCGCCACAGAAAAGAAAAGCAAAACGTTATTACCAACACAACTTTGCTCGAAATATTGCTGTCGAATGTGCACTATACCGCGGCAGTGGGGGAGTTCCTCCGAACTCGTTGCGGATCTCAGCACGCGTGTTATTCTCCGTAGAGGCCGCAGGGAGCTGCGTCTGAGTCTGCGTGTCCTCCACCTGCTCCACCTGAAAATCCTGCGGCGGATCGTCCTAATGCCGAGAAACAAAGGAGATAAACAGGTTACGTTACGAAGGACAAGTGACAAGAATTATTCTCTCTGCTCTGCCACTCTTTGCCACGCAGGGCCATCCCACCCACCTCCTCGACCTCCTCCACAAAGTTGCCGCCGCACTGCACGCAGCAGACCTCCTCGCTGGGCTCGTCCACGCGCGCTCTGCCACGCAGAGCCAAGCCCACCACACCAACCTCCTCGATCTCCTCCACAAAGTTGCCGCCGCACTGCACGCAGCAGACCTCCTCGCTGGGCTCGTCCACGCGCGTGTCCACGGCGGCGGCGCACTGGTGGCACCAGAAGCGCGGCGTCTCCAGCCCGGCCGACGTCGGCGTCGGCGTCATCGTAATTTTCTGACTTGATAAGAAGACAGAAACGAGGAGAATATTAGATATGGGTTTGGGTTGTGTGATATCCCGTAAATAGACAGGTGGGCGTCATCGTAATTTTCTGACTTGATAAGAAGGGCTCAGCCAATTAGGAACAGAAACGAGGAGAATATTAGATATGGGTTTGGGTTGTGTGATATCCCGTAAATAGACAGGTGACGTTGCAGTGCGCTTCAACTTACCCTGGGCCCCGATCTTTGGTAAGTTATTGCGGCATGTATTTAACATTTTCTCGATTAATGGATGGAATGCATGGAGCTTCACAACTTTTTGTCGGTTTGTAGCGTTAATTGCTCTAGGCGTACAGCTGCTTGGAGTAGGTGAACAGGTCGTGCACGCCGCCCTCCTTCTGCGCGCTGATGGTGCGGCGCTCGAAGCGCAGCTCGCCCGAGTAAAGCGAGGCGTGCAGCTGCGGGATGGAACGCACGCCCAGGTCCTGGAAGCCGTGGCGGATGCTCTGCTGGATGTACGGCAGGTACTTGTGCACGCTGCCCTGGTCCACGACGGCACCGGACACACCGACAGCAACGTGGCTGGCGGCGGCGGCAGCGTGGTCAGGGTTGCCGTGGCGGTAGTACTCGTGGCTGCCGCTGCCGTAGTAGTGCTTCAGACGCATGCCATCCTGGAAGAAGTAGTCGCCGGGGGCCTCCGCAGTGCCAGCCAGGCTCGATCCCATCATCACAACTGAGGCTCCGAGCGAGAGCGCCTTGATCGCAGCACCAGGGCTGCCAATGCCACCGTCGGCAATGACGGGGACACCGAAGTCCTTCGCCAGAAGGGCAGTGTTGTAGATGGCCGACAGCTGGGCACGACCCACAGCCTTCACCACCTGCGAGGTGGACACGGAGCCCACACCCATACCGACACGCACGCCGTCCACACCGGCGTCCAGCAGGTGCTGCACCTGCTTCATGGTCACAACGTTGCCACCGACAACTTCGACCGACGGGTGCGTTTGCTTGATGTACTAATAGATATGAAGGGCAAAGACCGTCAGGTTAGTTGTGCAAGTCGAGGATGCGCACACGAGCACAGATTTCGTACCTTGACCAGCTCAATCTGAATCTCGCTGTCACCCTGGCGGGCGTCGAGCGCAATAACGTCGGCTCCAGCAGCCGCAAGCGCGTCGATACGCGGATTCGCCTGCTCGTTAACCGAGACGGAAGCGCCCACCAGAAGCTTCTGGGTCTCCGGGTCACGGACAAGCCTGCTCGTTAACCGAGACGGAAGCGCCCACCAGAAGCTTCTGGGTCTCCGGGTCACGGACAGCGTTCGGGTAGTCACGGTGCTTGAGCAGGTCAAGGCGAGTCATGAGCGACACGAGGTTGCCCGACGCGTCCACGATGGGGAGCGTGCCCTTCTTGGCCTCCTTTAGCACCTTGTTCGCTTCCTCAAGCGAGATCGGGTACTTGCCAACAACGAGCTGCTCGAGGGGCACCATGATGCTCGACAGAGGCACCGAGCGGTCCTCCAGGAAGTCGACATCACGGCTCGTGACCAGGCCAACGAGCTTGCCCTTGACGCTCCCGTCTTCCGTGATAGGCACGCCGGACACCTTCAGCTCGTCGAGGTCAGCCACAGAGTTGGACGGGCTCAGCACCTTCGGCTCGGGGATGAAGCCGTTCTCGTAGTGCTTGACCGCGCGCACCATCTCAGCCTGCTGCTCGATGGAGTTGTTGCAGTGCAGGAAACCCACACCGCCCTGAAGGGCAATGGCAATGGCCATGTTGGCCTCCGTCACCGTGTCCATGGGGGAGCTCACAATCGGCGCCGACAGCTTGATCTTCTTGGTCAGACGCGTCGCCACATCCACATCCTGCACACCAAAGTTGACTGCAATGCAACAGACAAATTAGTCACATCAACAACAATGCGTATGCATAGAACAAAGTGCAACGTACTGTGTCCAGGCTACAGTGAGGCAGGTAGAGGGGGGGAGGGCGTTGACATGTATCAATAGCACCAAAGGACACGCAAAATGAGCACAACCATTTTCCAGTTAAAGAGAGAGGTGAGCGGCAGCGCGTACCAGAGAGATGACGTCATCGAAGGTGAGGCCGTTGCTGTCCTTGTTGTGGAAGAGCTGCTTGGCGCTCACGCCGTCGAAGAGGCTCTCGTCAACGCTGCTCATAATTGTTGCGCTTTGCTCGTCTGGTTAGGAAATGGCAGGTCGAGGACGTCTCTTTGGCAATTGAGTGGACGGTACATTTTGGCCAATCAGGCAAAATGGCAGGTCGAGGACGTCTCTTTGGCAATTGAGTGGACGGTACATTTTGGCCAATCAGGCGAAAGCTGACTTTTGAAAAGTGCATGTTGAAGTTGCCTTGCTTTGCCTTTTGATTTTATCTTAGCTTTTATTAGAGATTTTAGAGACGGCAGAGCTGCATGAAGAGGTCTTGCGCACGCTGGTCATCCCACTCGGACGAATTGTTGTTGCTTTTGCCGCGATTGTTGTTGGGGAGGTGGTTGCTGGTTGCTGAGGCGTATGCTTGGGGTTTTGCAGGCTTGGGTGGGATTTGTGGGGCCTTGGATCGGTGTTCAGGTGCCCCTAGCGGGTGCGTTAACGGGGGATTGGACTGAGGCAGCATTTGCTTGAGCAGTTCCTGCAGCTGTTCTTCTGGCGAAAGGGTCTTCGTTGGAATGTCAGCCTCTCGAGGGGGTATAAATGCTTGAACTGGTCTCGTTGGAGGTAGAACGGAGCTTGTGCGGCTGATTGGAGGTTGGTTCTGCGTGCACGAGACTGTTTCAATGCCGAACAAGTCGCCGTACGGAGGAGGTGGCGAGTCGGTTCGCGGGAGAACACGATGGTTCGTGGCTTGATTGGAGTAGGGTGGCTCTGGGTGCTGAACGATATACTGCAAAGACCTTTGGGGAGGTGTATTGATTGGAGTAGGGTGGCTCTGGGTGCTGAACGATATACTGCAAAGACCTTTGGGGAGGTGTACGCTTGGCGACAGGCGGTAGTGTGTGCTTACTGGGGAGTAATGTTGTCATCCGTTTTGATCTATCGTACAAGAAGCAGCGTTGCGTATGAGGTCATCACTGATTGTCAAGTTCAAAACAAGCATAGCATACAGTACTTACATTCTCTTCTTCCTTGGCGACTTGGATCGGCGGCGTAGTTGAGGTTTTTACATACAGTACTTACATTCTCTTCTTCCTTGGCGACTTGGATCGGCGGCGTAGTTGAGGTTTTTGTTTCCTGTTCACCCAGGAAACATTAGCACAGTGCTTGCAATAATACAACATCATTGTCAATGAAGGTATTTTAACTTACAGTGTTTGAAGCTCCTCCTGGACGATTTTCTTGCGTAGACTGGGATCGCTCTGCCGTAACATCGAGATTGCATCTCCCCCTGGACGTAAGATTCCAATTTCGGTACGATGATGCTGTCGAATATGCTGATCAAAATTCTCATCACTCCGATTGCTGAGCGCAGTAGAAGGATCCACGTCATGGTTTGAGTGCTCCAAGAAATCTAGGTGCACGCACAAGTGATGACTATAGATTAACAAATAGCAAATTCGTCTGATAATCGACGCCGAACTTACACCCTGGCGTTCGGGCTCTCAGCATCATGTTCTCGAGTTTTAGTAGACGAATCTGCTCCTTCAGATCCTTGATAAGTTTTTCCTGCTCAGGCGAAAGTCATAATAGGCATGTGTTAGTTGGCTCCGAAAACATGCTGAAATGAGCATGAGCCTTACATGAGGAGTAAGCAGAGCAGTCGGGCGGTTCTTGATCTTGGCAACACCCATAGCAAATTCGAGCGTACGGGTCGACTCAACCGCAAATTGGGGCGAAGAATTCACGCACGCGATCATGAGCGTCTTGCAGTTTCCTCCAAGACTGTCCAGCAGTAGCATCGTGAGCTTTGAGTCGCGGTACGGAACAAACTTGCTTTTCCCCGTCCTACTACACTTGGGTGCGTTCATAGCCTGGATGACCTGGCTAAGGCAGTGAAGGCTTCGATTGATATGACACGTTTCGCGAAGTTGTGTTCCGACCGCGCCCGAGTCCGACGCGCGCTCGCTCCCAGCCAGATCGACAATGGTAATTTTTCCATAGCGCTTTCCCCCAACAGAGTCCGGTGAATCGGGCCTTAGTGGGGCGGCATCAATATATATCGTAACGAGACAGTGACTCCGGTTTGAGCGTTCATTCAGCAGGTGGCTGGACTTGGCGCGGTGAGTTGCGGCTGCTTTCACCACCCGTACAATCTCTCGAGCTGTCACGCATTCCACCACGGTGGCGTTCTCAAGGAAGAACCCGTGGGTCTTTGACGATCGCACCGCTAAGGTCTCCTTTCGTGGGTCGAACACATCGCGCACCTGCTCGTTGTAAATTTCGACACACGTCACACGAAGAGTGTACTCAACCTCTCCCTTTCGAGCCGAAATGGCATTCATGAGTTCTTGAGCCGTTCGGGGTAGAAGTCCGTCCTGCTCGTGCAAAGCCATCCTTCGCTCGGTCACGCCGTCTTCCTTTCCAAAAATTGTGTAGGATTTGCCAGCCCCAGTCTGGCCGTACGCGAAAATCGTAACAGGATAGCCGTCCAGTGCGGCTTCGACAAGCTCCTTCGCTCGCACCTGGTCGAAAACGTCCTCTTGTGACGAGTTTGAGGGCAAGAATGTTTCGCATCGAAACGTGGCTGCTCGTGTTCGGGTTGCATCGCTGTATACGAAGAGCTCTCCTGGGTTCTCGGGGCTGGCAGCTACACATTCTTGGTCGCTCACGGACTTCTCCCTGCTGCTAGCACTACCGTTGTGCTCAGAAGCGGCAACATAAGGTCGAGCACGAACCACGACACGGATCTTCTCCTCTTTCTCCATCTCGTTTGGCAGAGTGCAGAGAACACGACGATACCACGTATATTTAGGAAAGTTTCGTCTACTACGTATTATAGTAGTGTCTATTCATACTTGCGGTTTGAGGGACTTGGCAT
>JAIKVH010000850.1:0-11782 GCA_024679275.1 Phytophthora niederhauseri
AGGGCCTGGCCGACGTTGCCGGCCGTGTTGGCGATGTTGAGGTTGTACACCTTGACCTTGTCCGACTTGAAACGGATCGTGCTGGTCATGTCGTTACGGGCCTCGCCCGTGACTTCGGCGGGGATGTCCTTCTGGGCCTTGGCCTGGGTAATAGTCACCTCGTTCTTGGTGTAGGTCGAGGCGTCGCAAGTGAAGCCCTGCAGCACCAGCGGGCCCGACAGCGGCGAGATGAGCACCTGCTCGTTGTAGACACCCGGGCGCAGGAAAATCGTCTGCTCCGACGTCGTGTTGGGGTCCAGCCGTGCCACGCCCTCCGACACGGTCTTAAAGCTGTTCTTGTAGGAGCCCGTGGCGTCGACAACGATGGCACCTGCAGGCGGCTGGGTCCGCACGTTAGGGCCGCTGCATGTCGAGTCGGCGAGCGCTCCTGTTGCAAGGCCGGCCAGAGCCACGAGTGGGGCGATGATCTGCATCGTTTCGAGTGCTTGGAGGAAGATTAAAGAGTGACAAGATTAATTAACTTCTCGGTGCTCGACTGTAACATGCATACGGATAGCACAGTGTTCGGCTGTTTGGGTACGGTCTCCCCTCTATCATACTCCGAAGTAGCTGTTGGGAAACGCGGGGGTGCGATGTTGCAACTCAAATCATCGTTTTGCTTCCCAAGTGGCAGCGGCGACAGCACTTCTGGCTGCTCAGGCAAAGACCCAATGTGGATGGAAAGTCGGGTGTGGCGATCGCCTCACTCGAGGAGTCATCTGCTTCTCGTGCCGAGGGGACAGATTCGTCCACACCAGCTGAGCGATGTGCACATCGTCCGTCTGTAAGTGCGTATTTATCGCTAAAGTCTACTAAAGTACATACACATGTACTCACATGTCAGCTTTTCGTCAAGGTTTCTCGACAGATAAGCATTTTGGCGCACGTATTTTTCGAAACGAACGTGGGGGTTTACGAATTGTTGCCAAAACAAGCGCATGTGCGTATCTAAAGCGACCATCGTACAAGCGTCAGCATGCACAATAAGGCTGATGATACCGTACATGTACTTGTAGCGCTAAATGCAAAACATTGAAGGATTGTTGTGCACATGCTACAGACACAGTTGACAGCATTGCTCCCCTACCGTCGTTGGAGTGGCCTCAACAAGCCCACGACAGCGCGTGTGATTAATAAGGGAACTTGTCGTAAGCACATGTTCACATGACGAATTGGGGAAGGATCACATTGCACTCGGATGCGAAAAGCAAACTGCAATCGCCCCCGCATCATGCTTCGTGCCGGGGAAAACCGAGCTAATGGTGGGGAAGATGCAGCAGTATGCCAGCAAGACTGGATAGACTTACTAAATACTACTTCGTTGTTTCCAGACCTGCAAGAACCTTGAGCGTACTGTACTCGCCCAAATGATATGCGGTACATGTTTACTTACTCTACCAGCAGTATGTCTGCTCCGCATGCCATGAGTTGCTGTGGTCCTGAGAAGAGCTCGGAATCTGATCCGAGCCATGCCTGCGGAGAAAGGTAAAGACTTCGTAGCGCATTCAAAGACCCGAAATACATTTCAAAGCTTCAATTACCATGGAACATGTTTACTTACTCAATAAAAAGTATATATCAGTGAGTTCCTGTGGTCTAAGAATCTGGACTCGCAGATCAATGAAAGAACTCGGTGGACGACAGCGCTTTTAAAGCGCCGAAACATATTAAAAAAAATCACGAAGACAAAGAGAATCATCAACATATTACTCAGAAATTCGATTGGTGTTCCCTGCGTGATTCCGCCAGTACACCTATGAACTGTAGAACTATATATATACTTAGGAATCCTACAGTTCCTACTAACGTACTCGCCCGAATATAAGCCCCTCCCGAATAGAAGCCCGTCAAAAGAAATACCGGTACCTACCGGTTCGTCCATACAAACTCCAATATTAAAGTTTTGGTTCTGATAAAATATCTGAGAATTTCAAACTTCTGGGCCTGCACTATATAATAAAGGCCGGACTTTAATAGGGCGAGTACGTTAGACTGATAAAATATCTGAGAATTTCAAACTTCTGGGCCTGCACTATATAATAAAGGCCGGACTTTAATAGGGCGAGTACGTTAGGATGGATATGGAGGTTTCCAAGCGGCAAGTCTCTGCTTCCGACACGCGCGACCTGGACCATCGGACCCCAGGAAGTTCCTAGTCAATCATAATTTGGTCGTTCCTGAAATTATGATTGACCGAATAGGATAGAGAACAGTGTACTTAATAAGTAGTGATCGCTACCCACCTCGACCACAACCCAGGGCACCTCAACAAGCCTACGGTTTGTAAGGCAATCGGTTCCTAACCTGCGAATGAATTGCTTTGCCCCATGGAAATCATGTAGCAGATAGACGAACTCGGCCTGGCTACTTGCAGATGTATTGCGAATGGAAATTCAAATACATATAGTGATGCCTTCTCCTCGGTGACCCGATGCGAATAGGAGAATTGCGGTAGCAGATTACTGAGCAAATAAAACCCGAAAAGTTGACAAAATTCGAGAACTGAAATATAGGCACGATATGAGTCTACGCGGTCTCCGAACTGCCGGCGCTGGTGGTGGCCCTTGATATTCGGACGGAGTTTACGGTAGATTTTCATTGGAGATGTCTCGCATCATGCGCTCTCTGGTTACCGGTAATTGTAGCCGTGTGCGGTCGAGCTGTGCGTCTTCTTCGCGTGGTTTGTAGTTTGGGCATCATCGGCGTCCGGACGGAACGCAAAGCGCGCAACATCCGTCCAGGCCTTGGATATACGCTTAACCACGATCGTTTTCTTGGAAGCACGAGCGGAACCCGACACGCGACGCGACGCGAATTCCTCAATTTCCTCGACGCGAGCTTTGTCGATCCGACCTATGGTGAGACTTTTGGGCCGCTCACTATCTGCAGGGTGGGGTCTGGGCGCGGAGGTCCTGTCAAGTCCAGTGCTACTGACGCCATAAGTACTGGGAGAGCGACTCGTATCGGCATCAACAGTTCCCCGCGCGTTCATCCTTGCTCGCCATTGCTGACGCAGGAGCAGGCGCTGGAAAGGTGTGGATACACTGCCACCAGGCAGTACGAGTGAATCGTCCGTCGCACTCTCACCAGCTCCAATTGCGGATAGCGCATCATCGAGCACGTCGCGGCCGGTGCTCGAAGTGATGGCTGACACAGTCGTGGTATCCTCCGTTTGTGCCATGCTCCCGCCAACAGATGCGTCGCTGCCGCCGTTGCTAAGCTTCGTGCTCTTGCTTCCGCGGTGGTATCCACGGTACAACAGGTTCTCCCTGCGTCGAGGTAGATTGTGGCCGCCGTCATACAAGTCGAAGCCACAGCTTTGGTTGTTCTGGCCTTGATTCGTTCGAATGGGGCAATTGTCGAGAAGATCGAGGACTTCACTCGGGAGATGATCGCGAACACTGCTGGTGAGGCTACTGGTGGTACTGTAGCTACTTGCGCTATCACTGGAGTAGTTTTCCATGATATCGCGGAGATCACCGGGGAGGAAGTCCAGGACGTCGCTGCCGATGCAGCTACTGGCACCGTCGCGGTCGCGATGGGAGCCGTACCTAGCTGCGACTCCGAGCACGGCCTGACTGCTAATACTGTGCTCGTCATTTGGGCCACAGACGACCGGCGTCGCGTCGACCTTGAACTCTCCAGCTGATCCAACGACAACAAGTTCGTCGGGGTCTTCAGCAAACTGCCAACCATCGCGGCAGTTGACCTCAACAGCTGACGTCGGAGTCGACACCTCCAGTAGAGGGAAATTATTCATCACGGCGTCCACCTTGGGCGTTTCCTCCAGTTTCACTTCGTTGCAATTCGTCGCGAGAGTCCGTGTGATCTGCTTCAGATGGAGCGACATGTACGCAGTCTCTAGTGCCGCCCACCACGCCCTGTAGATCGCGTCAGTGGCTACACGCAGAGTCACACAGCGGCGCCAGACGCCGTAGCAAACGGTGAACCGTCGGCGGTGCTGGTCTTTCTCCGACGCGAAGACGAGTGTGGGCATGCGATCACAGCGGTCCAGGGGGATCTCCAAGGCTCCTCCGATGGCCTTGGGGCGGTCGATGGTTAGCAGGCCTTGGTGCGCTTTTTCCCTCGGGTACGAGAGCGAGACGGTGGCCTTGTACCTGTGAGGCAAGCAGAACAAGAAGCAGGGACACACAGCGCAACGGCTCGTCAGCACGAATGAAGGCTCTAGCGAGACAAACACCCAGGAAAAGCAAACCCCACCAGAAAGGCCCGCAAGTACGGATCTTCATAACACAACGAAGATCAGGTAAAGCGGTCATGTTGCTAGGACCCGCACTGGCTGTAAGTTAGTGCTGTCCTATTATTCTACTGCGACGCAAATCGAAGAATGGCGAAGAGGACGGTAAAACTACCGCCAATGCGTCCACTGAGCCATACAAAAGGCAGCCGACTGAATCTTTCGCTTCAGTGCGGTGGTAAGTCAAGATGACGCACACAAGCAGAGACCGGAGCTGTTTTGGATTGTAGAGACCGTGGCCATCCGCGCTAAAGATCGAAAGATTGCGGAGACGTCAACTGAATCTTTCGCTTCAGTGCGGCGGTAAGTCAAGATGACGCACACAAGCAGAGACTGCAGCTGTTTTGGATTGTAGAGACCGTGGCCATCCGCGCTAAAGATCGAAAGATTGCGGAGACGTCGACTCTATTTGAGCCCATTTAGCCACTGCGTCTTCACGAAGGCTAAACAGGCTCAAGGCTGTAGTGGACGATCAAACAAACCTGAGTGAGCTACGTTTTTGATTGCCGCGTACAGTTTTGGTGCACTTCAATTCTCACTTTAGCTGTACCTAAGTACTGTACCACCGAAAAATGCCCGTTACACCTCGTCTACATATCATGTGCAGACGAACATAAACAGTTCAAGGTATCCATTCCTCTTTCGCAACCTTTCAAGATCTAGTTGCACTGTACAGGCAACTGTAGTCGAGCCTGCCGCCTCCCTTTCCAGCAGGACAACTAGCCAGGACTCCGCGAACGGGGCAACGCGAACACGTCAGAGCACAGCTGCAACCGCGTTGCGGGCAGAAAAAATCTGTCCATCGCCCTGTCCCAGAGGTGTCGTCTTTACCAAGTGCTGTCTAGTGGTGCAGCTCAACTACATTTGTGCTGTGGCTCACACCTACATCAATTGGCCAGCTCAAGCACAGCGGTCGATGTTCACATGCATCTTCAACTACATGCAATCGCTCGTGATATGTACAAAAGCTGGAAAATCCGCAACAAGGCAACACCAAAACTGGTGCTGGTCCTCAATTCTGCTTTTTAAAAGGTCTGTTAAACTTCGCTGTGTGCAGTCACCACTGGATTTCAGCACCGCAGCAGTGCTACCGAACTTTTATTTAATACTTAGCCTACTTTTCTAAACCCCGATAAACCCGCCACGAGTCAGAAGTGCGGCAGTCTTCACCTCTCTTCATTTGTTGATTTGCACCATAGCACTCAGCACAATACAAGATCGAAACGCACCCCAGCAACAACGGCTTACCGCACTAAGCACTGCAAGCACAACATGAGTGCTTCGCAAACTCTTCGTTGTGTGATGAAGATGCGGACGTGTGGACTTTTCTGGTGAGTAACTAGCATTTTGACCAAAACTGAGATCAAACAGCTCATGGGCACCACTCACCATTGTCGTCTGTTCTTTCGGCGACGCTAGGCACAAGGCAATTGTGTCGCTCACGCTTGATTCTTATCACGGAGGAATCCTGACCGTCGCTCGCCCAAAGCTCTTCGGGGGTAAATTGCGAATCCCTTTGAACCATAAATCCCAGCTATCCAGTCTCGCCTCTGTGTCAGAGAAAGAGGCCCGCCACTACCAACTCGGTATATACTACGGCGCGTCGCGCCAACGCGTAACGCTGCGTGCTCCGACAAGTGGCGTGTATGGAACATGGTGGGCGGCGCTCCAGGACGCTTTCACCCCGCTCAAATTCGCGGTTGTGGACGCGCCGACACACCAGGTACCAGTCCGTCCGGTAAAACACCATACCACACAGTCCAAGCACACAACTACGCTCGAGACGGTGTCGGAGGTAGAACGTGACAGCGTGTCAATTGAAGAGGTTCCCATGCTAGAGGCTGGAGGCCAATCGTCCGTAACCGAACTCGACATTCTCGCGAGCTGGCGGACATGGGGCAGTCTTGACTACTTTGCCACTCCACCAAACAACACCAGTTCGCTGACATCCCACGACGAGCCCGAGTGTGAAGATGGCGGGAGTTGTATCAGCACCGACGACGATTTCAGCGACAAAAACTCCATCTACAGTGACATCAGCGAGTTTTGGTCAAGACCGTCCGAATTCGAAGACCGAGACTTCGCCGCTACCGACCTCACCGTTGCTGCTCGCGCGCCTGAATCGCATGAACCTCCACATCTGTACTCCCCACAACCGCAAGACGACGAAGATTGGCTGGACGAGATCGCTCTCTTCGCGTTCCGGCACAAGGTGAATCCGGCACGAAAATCAGAGCAGCGTCCGAAGAGGAGTATCGTGGGGCACCACCCATTGCTGAAGAAATATGCCACATTCGAACAACGGCCATGAGTCTCCTCCTCCAGTCAGAGAGTTATGACAGGAAAGTTGCTAACAGACAATTCGAGCGCCACGAAGACTCTCACTGGAGGAATTTACCTCCGATGATTCATCGTTGCAGTCGAGACCCCCCCATATCTCCGAATCGGATCACCACCAACATGTCCGAAAGAAGTGAGTCGAAACTTCTCTGCCAATTGCCAGCAGCGACACCGTGGCCCGAAACAGATCCAGATAACCTTCCCACCTAGGAAGAGACTCATCAGGATACCAGCTCTTCAGCTCCAAGCATGATCTACACTGTAGTATACATGTAGAGCCGATAACGAGAAGCTAGTATCACAAAGCGTAAATCCCTAAGGAACACATTAAGTTGAACCACAGTAATACTTGATTTCAGTTTTACAACGAGGCCGGTGCAACATGCATAATCTTTCCGCGTTGCAAGAATCTCCGTATTTTCATCACGACAAGTACGTTGCAATCGTCGAGGGGATCGCCGAGGCGTC
This sequence comes from Phytophthora niederhauseri, assembly GCA_024679275.1. Classification (NCBI taxonomy): domain Eukaryota; phylum Oomycota; class Peronosporomycetes; order Peronosporales; family Peronosporaceae; genus Phytophthora; species Phytophthora niederhauseri. Next base: position 7,106 of record JAIKVH010000850.1, read on the forward strand.
CCCATAGGCAGTGAGGTTAGCCGCCTGCATTCCTTGCTCCGTCAAGATTGTCTGCCCGTCAGAGGACAGCAAGTAGGCCACGAACTCCTCCGCCTCCGACATGTGCGTGGCGTTGTTGAGGATCGTCACCGTGTAGATGGACGCCGATCCGTTGTAGACCGTCCCCGTCTCCGAGTTGGTGTAGGACACGGTGGCGTACTCGTCGTCGAGAGCTGGGTTGCCCATGTTGATCTCCTCCGGCAGTGTGATGAAGTTGATGCCGCTCAAGCTGCCGGCCTCCACGGCGTAGAAGAAGCCGACGTCCAGGTCCCCGGACGACAGATACGTCTCCAGGTTCTCCTCCGAGAAGATCTGGTCCCTGTTGGTCGCGTTGCCCAAGATCCCCGACACCAGGCCCGTGGTGTTGTAGTACTGCTCGGCCAGCTCGAACATCATGACGGTGCGGTAGCCCTTGGGGTCGGCGTCGGGGTCGGTGCGGCCGAGCTTCATGCCGGGGTTCTGCAGCAGCGCCTCGTACCAGAGCAGCGAGCCGTTCTCCACCGCCGCGAAGACGTCGGCGTACGGGGACTCCGGGTAGTAGCCGAGGCCGACGGACGTCTCGCCGAAGGTGATGTACCACGAGATGAGGTTGTCGTTGGCGTCGCCCATGAGCAGCTCCGAGTTGACGGACGCGTCGGCGCTGATGAACACGTCGGCCTGGCTGCCGTTGACGATGAGGTTGGCCAGCTTGACGGAGCCCTTGGCCAGCAGCGCCGTGGCGACGCCCGTTGCGGCCGTGAAGGCCGGCGCCAGCTTGTCGTCCATGAGGCCGACCAGCGAGCCGGCGTGGTAGATGGTCACGTTGCCGTTGGAGGCGGCGGAGGCCGAGGAGGAGTCGCCCGAAGAGGAAGAAGAGGACGAGAAGACGCCGCACGCGGCCAGGATGACCACCACGACGAGCACGACCAGCACGGCGGCCAGCGCCACGCGGTACTTGACGATTGTGGCCTTGACGTTCCACACGGGCGTGCTGGCCTTGTACGGCGTCTCCATCTCGTTCTCGTCCTGCGCGGGCGGCGGAGCGGCGGCCATGACTGTACCAGCAAGAGTGGACTTGGGGGGGGGGGGGGGAGGTTTCTGGTCCGGAGCGTTTTCGATACTGGCGGGATTACTGGTCAGGCGCTGCAAGGGAAGAGTGCCGCCGACCAGCAGAGCGTCATGCTTGCATGCAAGCTGAAATGTTGTCGATTAGATGAGCGGATACTTTTGTAAAACGCCGTATTTTAGTCAACATGTAGTGAGTTGTCTAAATCGCTGCCAGCCACACCACACAAACACTAAAAAAACCGTCCACTTCAACATGGTCCTGCTGGACAGCACCACCAGCTACAGCAAAAGGAAGGAAAGCTTCCAGACGGGACGTATTTGAGGGCACCCCGCATCGCTGGGGGCTGCCGCTACGTATCTCCTTTACAAAGCGAGCTGGAAGAGGGAGGGAGGAAACTACTACATTTGGGGGCAGGGGGGGGGGACTACTTTACTGCGCGCCCACCGCTTAGAGCTTCTTCTTGGCGTCCTCGACGGCGGGCTTCTTGGGGCCGAAGACGTACGCGCGGATGTAGAAGTTCATGAAGAGCCAGAAGAGCGACTGCACGTACACGAGGTACATGAGCGGCACCTTGGGGGGCATGCCCGGGCACTGGCGCGAGTACGTCAGGTAGCCCTGCACGTTCATGGTCACGAACTGGATGAGCTGGATGCGCGTGAGGTACTTCTTCCACCAAATGTCCCGCGTGTGCGCGCTCACGAAGTAGTACGTGTACATGATGGTGTGCACGAAGCCGTTGAGCACGATGGTGGCGTACGAGTCGCCGTCCTGGGCGGCGCGGAACGTCACGTAGTAGACGAAGAGCACGGTCAGGTGGTGGTACACGTGCAGGATGGAGAGCTGCTTCCACTTCTTGCCGAGGATGATGAAGACCGTGTCGCACAGGTCCAGCATCTTGGACAGGTAGAACAGGTAGAGCACGTTGCCCATGACGGGCGCGTCCGCCTTGAAGGCGTTGCAGGGCGCGGCGCTGTAGCCGTTGCGGTAGGCCTGGATGGCGGCCTCCACGCACATGTAGGAGCAGGCGATGACCTGGATGGGGTTGTAGATGAACTGGATGGGGCTCGTCTTGATGGCGGGGATGCCCAGCTTCATCAGGGCCTGCAGGCGGCGACAGCGACAGCGACAGCAGCAGCAACAGCGACAGTCAAGTTAGTGATTTACTAGGACTACAGACGGCCAGCCGACCAGCTAGGCGGACAGACAGCGAGCACGCACCGTGCCGAAGATGACGAAGAGCAGGTAGCCGACGCAGATGGCGTAGACGCTGGCGAAGTTGGCGAGCGGGTAGTCGGCCATGGGGTGGACCTTCCAGCCGCCCTCGGGGTCCACCCAGTCGAGCAGCTTGGCCTCGGTGGCGTTGGCCCAGTCGTAGTAGCTCTGCAGCAGGTCGGCCGACATGGTGCTCGCGAGTGCGTCGTGTGTCTGGGAGTCTGGAGGCGAACCGGCAAAAGCGCGAATGAGCTTCCTGCGCGGACTGGCCGCCAGCAGCGTGGGGTCAGCATCTCGCTTCGCTTTGCGTGTCAAGCTCGAAGCACCATCGTTTGCGGTGCTCGGTCTACGTACCCATCGCCGAGCATACTGGAGCCGAGTGAATCGCCTTTGGCAGGGAAAGTCGATGAATTTCGGCGCCGAGTTATGATGTCATGTGCCATCTCTGGCCCGAGCGCGCCGCTGTCATCGCCATCTTGAAGCGGCAGGCTCAGCCGTTTGCGCCCCGCGATGACGCAGCGCCCATGTTAAAGCGACCGGGGCCACCCAACCATGCAGAGGACAGGCAGCCGGCCGATGGATATGGAGGCACGCGCCGCCTATCTCAACAGCAGCAATGGAGCTTGCTGACAGCCGGCCGATGGATATGGAGGCACGCGCCGCCTATCTCAACAGCAGCAATGGAGCTTGCTGCGGGGCCACCAAGGAAGCAAGCGCTGTTTAACATGGGCGGCACCGGGTTCTGGTGGTGGCCACCGGTGCTGCTGCTGGTGGTGGTGGCTTGGCGCGTGGCGAGGCACCGGGTTCTGGTGGTGGCCACCGGTGCTGCTGCTGGTGGTGGTGGCTTGGCGCGTGGCGCTGCAGCAGCGTACGTGCGTAGCGCTCACGGCGATGGCGGAGGACATCTGCGGACGCACCGTGGTCAGCTGTGGACCAACAGTCTACACTGTATCGCTGCTTGCTACAAGCCTTGTATGGCGTTAAGATAGCACGTTGAACACGCTGAAAAACGAGTTAATTGGACATGTTTCATTGCATGCGTCTGCTACGACTGTATGAGCTCGTGCAAGAAGCGACGCCCGCCTTAGAGGTTCTTCTTGGCCGGGGACGCCTTGGTCTTCTTGGGGGCGAGCACGTACGAGCGCACGTAGAAGTTGACGAACAGCCAGAAGAGCGACTGCACGTAGGCCAGATAGATGAGCGGGATCTTGGGGGGCATGCCCGGGCACTGGCGCGAGTACATGAGGTAGCCCTGCACGTTCATGGTCACGAACTGCACCAACTGGATGAGCGTCAGGTAGCGCTTCCACCAAATGTCCCGCGTGTGCGCGCTCACGAAGTAGTACGTGTACATGATGGTGTGCACGAAGCCGTTGAGCACGACGGACGCGTACGAGTCGCCGTCCTGCGCCACACGGAAGACGATGTAGTACATGAGCAGCACTGAGAGGTGGTGGTACACGTGCAGGAACGAGAGCTGGCGCCACTTCTTGCCCACGACGATGAAGAAGGTGTCGCACAGGTCCAGCATCTTGGACAGGTAGAACAGGTAGAGCACGTTGCCCATGACGGGCGCGTCCGCCTTGAAGGCGTTGCACGGAGCTGGCGAGTAGCCGTTGCGGTAGGCCTGGATGGCGGTCTCCACGAACATGTAGGAGCAGGCGATGACCTGGATGGGGTTGTAGATGAACTGGATGGGGCTCGTCTTGAACGCGGGGACGCCCAGCTTCATGAGCGCCTGGAAGCGATCACCGGCAACAGGCAGCAGAAGCACAGTCAGAAACAAGAAGAGCTGCAACACGGACCAACGGAATTGCCGACACACTAACCGATCCGAACACGACGAAGAGCACGTAGCCGACGCAGATGGCGAACACGCTGGCGAAGTTGGCGAGCGGGTAGTCCGCCATGGGGTGGACCTTCCAGCCGCCTTCGGGGTCCACCCAGTCGAGCACCTTGATCTCGGTGGCATTCGCCCACTCGTAGTAGTTCTGCACCAGCTCCGACGCCATTTCTGCTCCCGCTTGTGCTGGCTAAGGGTCGAAACTGTGAATGAAGCCCACCTCGTGCTTCGTGTTGAGAAGCGCTGGCTGCTGGCCCAGAATCGCCATTTTCGGAGCAATCTAAGACAAACAATCGTGCATGATCGAGGGTATCCGCCACGATCCTGCATACTCACGTCAAGTGAAAAAGTGATGTCATGCTTCACTTGGCAGGCGGCAGACCGGCGTCATTCCCATGGGTCCTTGCTGGCGGGGATGCTGCAAAACCTCACGCTTTTAAGCATTAAAATGGATACATCAGCTTCTTGCATTTCGGTGGCAACTCTTTGTCATTGTTGACTACGTAACGCTGCGCTGGACGCGTGCAACAGTTGG
>JAIKVH010000851.1:0-11779 GCA_024679275.1 Phytophthora niederhauseri
ATATATCCGTAGTGGTGCCTTTCAGCTTCAGACGACGAGCACGAGAAAGGTCCGTCCTGCGATTTCAGCATGTCCTTCTTGCGTAGCCATGACGTCGGCCGCAAGTCCTCCTTGTGCAGATATTCAACCATACCCAAATGTCCTTGGGCTGCCGCCTCTCCCATGATATGGTAGAACGAGGCTTGCTCATCGTCCGGAAAATGCGTGAACATCCATTGAACAGACTCCAGCTTGTTCTTACGTACCCCGCCAAGCAACGCGGCTCTATAGCTGTCGACCCTCCCATGATCGTGCAGGTACTGCATCGTCGCAACACTTCCTTCCTCAGCTGCAATCACCAGAAGCTCGGTCATAAGCTTTTTCCCTCCGTCGACCGATTCTCTCAACCACTCGAAGGAGTAGTCTTCAGTTTGCACGGTATACCAGCCACTCGCCATTTGGACGTTCACCATCCACCTCATTAGTGGCATATCACCGCGCGCACAGACCTCTCTTGCTACACGTTTCCATTCCTCCTCAAACCATCTACGCCCAGGAGGAGCTGAATAGTGCAGCTCAACAACCTGGAAGACGATATCCAGGCGCCCCGCCTTGGCCAATCCATCCAGTAGCCAAGTGACGCGTGCCCCCTTTGGCCTCTGGTATCCACAGCCCCTGATCACTTCATCTCGTAACATGTCCGTGGCAAAATCCGTCACGTGTCGGCCTCTCGGAGTGAAAGCGCGGGCAAGCTGAACGTTGCCGACTCGTAAAGCATCTTTAATTGCTTCAGAAACGCTATACGTCCCACGCTTTACGGGCTCGTGCTCGAACAACCACATAGCAACTTCAGTATGTCCATTCGCAATTGCCGTCCCCACGCGTGAATATTCCCACTGAATCACGTTGCCAGCTCCATGAGAAACGCTTTGTGCCCGATTTTCTCCATCGTCACTCTCTCCTTCCCACTTGTGCCTACGTTCGTACTCTACTAAGAGCTTCAAGACGGGGAGATGTCCTCTGGCGGCAGCCCCATCGATAATGTCCCTATCATCTGCTTCACACCCGAGAAATGCTCAAGCAGCCACTGCACCATCTTCACATCGCCACGTTCCGCTGCAACGGCAAGCGAGCCCTCAAACTGTGAGTGGTGATAGTGCACGTCGGAGCGCTAATAGTTGGTCAGAGACCACCTCGACGACCGACCGGCCTCGGAAGTGCAGCTCGCGTCCCAAATCCAGTTTAAGAGTTCAATCAAGCCGTAGCTGCACGCCCGACTGAGGGGCATGTACCGCGAAGGGCCGAGGAAGCTTGAAATCATCTTCGCAAGTGCTGTATTGTCCATAACTGCAGTACTCCTCTGTTGCCTCAGCACGAGGTGCACAGTCTGCAACATCATGGTGGTGGAGCGCTTGATTTGAAGTGACGAACTCCAACGGGATCGCGCTTTCAAATCGTACTTTGCTTGGGCGTGGACTTTGGTTGAAGTTACATCGATCACGGTTGCTTTATTAGTTGGGGCGATTCTCCCGAGTTTGGCCCTCCGTCTCCTTGCCCGTTGAGCCCGTTGCCAACCCCCCCCCCCTACCTTCCCTCGACTAGTATAGGCTAGAAAGGTTGTACAAGCTGAGCTTACTTGACCCCCCAAAAAAGAATTTTTAAAGATGCAACTCATTTTTTTTGCTTAGCACTCAAAAGGTCGATAGAGATAGACCTCACTCTTGGTAGCGATCGCATCCAGCACAGCAAACTTGCCCTCAGTATCGTACTCGCCGACGTGCTCCGAGAACAACTTCGAATTCTGGTGTTTTTCAAGCGCCCAAGAAAAATGTAGTTGGTTTGGAAGACGAACCAGTACTGAAACACGAGAAGTAAACTTCATTGCGAGGAAATATCTGTGAGGCCGTGAAAGTCAACGGGACTATGTGGTCACTCCATTCACAGTTCAGGGCTGCCATTCATGAGCTCTGTCTCGGCGAGCTCCTGCTCCGAATCTTCAAATTCCTTCTCAAACGGCTCAGAGGCCGTGCTTTCCTGACCATTCGTAGCCATGGCGTCTTCCTCCGGCGTCGTTTTGGTCTGGACGTCCTCTTCACGCGGCACTTGGACCTCAACATAGCCGTCATCTTTCTCCTCTGCACGTGCGTCAACTTCGTCCGTGTCGGGAGCGGTCTTCTCCATTGGCGGTAGGGCTGGAATCGCCACCTCCTCGTCCTCAATGTCGTGTTTCGGAGAGAGCTCGCCTTCCCACGAGTTGCTCACCGGGGGCTTGAGACCGCCCTTCTTTGGCGCGGACTCGGAGAAGTAGAGGCTCCGTCCTCCCCCAGCAACGCTCTCGCGAGAGTTCGGGTCGATCACGTCCCGGAAGAGCCCCAGGTCGCCGTGGTGCCACAGCTTCATGCGCACCCGGTCAAGAACCGCATCGGGGTGAAGGTACTTCACCTCGTCCTCGTATTTCGCGCATTCCTCCGTCACGTCCGCCAGTTGCTTCTTGACGTTGCTGATCTGCTCATGAAGAGAGGTGATGGTATCCTTCAGCCCCACGTTGCTCTCCCTAATCGTCGAGACGAGGTTCGTGACCGTCGGCGACACCAGCTCAGGCGGCGGGGCGGCCTCCACAGCTCTGCGTTTACGGTCCTTGCGCTCCATGGTGAATTCGGCTCTGCCAGTTGGGGAATGCAGCAAACTACAAACTGTACGAGTTGAGGTAAAAAGACATACGGGACAAGACGCATAGACTGAGAGTTTGTGACCACTTTTGCCACCCACATTCTCTTGCTTACGTACGAATGATAGATATACACACATATAGGTAGAACGTGCGCCACAGATACACGAAGAGCAAATCGATATACAAACGAATGAAATGATGCAAAGCGTACCATGTATTCATTCATTGAGGTGCTTGAAGCAATGCTACTGGTGTGGACATATCTTGCTTAGCCGAAACCGAAGCCCTCCGAGCCCTCACGGATCGCGAGCAGCAGGCATTGCTTCAACTTCTCCTCACTCTCGTACTCAGGAAGGTCCAGTTGGTTGAAACTGCGGCACCAAACAATTCAACTTCTCCTCACTCTCGTACTCAGGAAGGTCCAGTTGGTTGAAACTGCGGCACCAAACACACAATGTTAGTCGTCTAGCCCTCATAGAATACATCTGACAATAAAAAGGCTTACCATGTATGTGCAGACGGCAGCGCACTGTTGTTGCCGAAAGCCTTGTGGATGTTGAACTTCTGCGTGCCACGCATGCCTTCAAGCGCCTTGAACCCTTCGAGCGGCACCTTCGACGTACCAGTGACAAACTGCAAGAACAGTGCCCGCTCTTCGTGTGTGAACGAGTAAAGCACGTTCCAGAACCAGCGGATAACCGAATCCGTCGGCTTGTAGTTGGCGTACTCCGTGTTGGCCTTCAGATCATCGATGTCAATTTCGGGCATGCCTGAGATCAGCAGCTCTAGCTCGTTCTCGTTAAAGATCGCAATCATCTCAGGAGGCACCAATTGGTGGAAACCCTTGAGGAACGCATCAATCTGCTGGCGAATGCCAGTCGCCATTCGATGGTGCGTCACGAGCTTCACATACTCCATCTTGTTCTCGTCCGTCACGGCCACATTCCTGCCATTAGGGATCAAATCGACAACCTCCACCTTGCCGAAGTTCGACTGCTCAGCCGAGAACGTCAGCTCCAGCCCAAGATCCACAATCGAGTTGTCCAGGATTGAGTGCAGATTACGGTAATACTCCGGATCGATAGCTTCCATGTCATGGTACGAAATCGGCAACTGCAGGATGTGCTTGTAGAACGATCTCGTGAAGTGCGCATCAAGAAGTTGACCGTCTGCCACCGCCTTGCCCAGCACCTTTCCGACGAACTCAAAGTAGCTCAAATGGTCCTTGTTCACGTACGACAGCGGGTTAGGCTGGAAAGTAGGCGAATCGGCGGCCGATGTGAACAACACGTAGTTCGGGTTGAACATTTCACGGGCCAGAATCATGTACCATTCTCGCGTCACTCCACCAGCATCAATACCTTCTTCACCCGTGAATGAAATGTGCAGCTTTCGCCGCAACTCGGTACCGCTGCGCATGCGCAACGCGTAGTAGGAATCCTCGAAGATGTGCTCACGGCGCACCGGGATACGCACCGACGAGCTCCCACCTCCGTGGTTCCGCAACGCTGTCTGTCGCAGTCTCTTCATCGCACTGTGGAAGTACGTGCGCTTGTTGTCAAAGGCCAAGTACGCCCGGCAGCGAGGAATCTTGATCAGAGCAGCCAAGGACGTATCCAGCAGCGACGGCTTCTCGCGTACGAGTAGGTTGAGAAGCACGCGATTGGACTCGACAAAGTTCGCCAGTCTCATGGTCTCGCCAGCGTCCGACATCGTCGACAAGGCTGACGAGCTGCGCTTTAGTGCACTCTTAGGCGACGCCTTCTGCTCTTCAGTCCCCATCAGCGCGGTAGCGTCCGCCCCGTCAAATCCGCCGACACGCAAGGCAGCTACAACCGCCTCCTCGCGCTCGCTTGAGTCCGGTACTCGCCGCGACATCGACGCTGCATCACGTGCATTGACAACGAAGAAGGCTTCCACCATTGGGAGGAATCGCGCCAAAAGTGCTGCCATCGCACATGAAGCACCCGCACTTTTACCTTCAATCACTGTTCCTTCCCCATCATCAGATGCTCCGGCAGTCTGAGACTCAGTACCGGCGCCCGGAGACGCTTGCGAAGTTGAAATCATCAGATGCTCCGGCAGTCTGAGACTCAGTACCGGCGCCCGGAGACGCTTGCGAAGTTGAAGCAGCCGAACCACCGCCATCTTGGTCATCCAGACCGCCCTTAGCGCGCGCTTCAGTCAGGGAGGCGCTCAGTGCATCCCATAGCGGCTCAAGACCGATGGTTTGGCAGCACTCAGTAAACTCTAGAGGCGCTCAGTGCATCCCATAGCGGCTCAAGACCGATGGTTTGGCAGCACTCAGTAAACTCTGCCGTGTTCTCACATACATCCGACAGCGAGTGTAGCAACCGCAGAAGCTTCAGCTCGTCCTGAGCCGACGGCAATACCGCTGACGACTCGTATCCAATAGCCTCAATCGACGAATTGCCTCCCTTGTAACGCTCAACACGCGCCAACTTGCTCGCATGTCGAACAACTGCACGGATCACAAGCTCGCGGTTGCCGCGCACATGGTTCAGGAGCTTAAGCACGGCAAGTGTGCGCTCTTGCATTTGAGTCGTGCAGAGGTCCATCGCAAGCACTGCAACAATCTCACCCATGCGCGCCTCATCTAGTTCCACCGCCGGGACAGCTACCCATTCATCACCCGGTTCAGGAGTCGACGCTTCTGCTTCTTCACCCTCCTTTTTCTCCTCATCACCACCACTCGGCTTGTGAAGCCGCTCTAGCGGGGACAAAATCAGCTCAAGCAACTCGAGCAGCGCATCCAGGTTCGTACCGTTGCGATACACCACCGGCAGTGCTAGTAAATCGATGAGTACAGCAACACCACATTCACAGGAGGATGGCTCCATCTTGAGGCAATCACTCTTGCCACTACTTTGGTGGCGCATTCCATGAGGCTGCAGCATTTCCACTGTGAAGCGGGGATTATACTTGGCAAGCGACACAAGCACATGCAACATGCGGTTCACCACTTCGCCGGGCACGGCTGATCCTCCAATGGACCGGTTTCCATCGATACCGCACCCATACATCGCGCTTGGTGGGAACTGGATTTTGCCACTACCGTCATCGTCGTCGTCCCTTTCGTCGCCAGGAACCAGGGGCTCGGCAAGCGGCAAAGAGATAACACGCAGCAAGTTGCGCCGAACACTGCAGCGTGTCAATGGATACAGACAAATGTTTGCAAGCAGCCGCTGGAATACGCGGTTCTGGATGACGGACTGCGTCATGAAAAGTAGGCGCAGCAAACCGCGCACGCAACGGTCGTCGAAAATCCGTTCTCCGGCGTCTTCTTCTTCGTCCTTCTCCACACGCAGAAGACCCCTGTGCGCCTTGGAGCTGCCAGCTCCATGTCGGTACTCACGGCGATTACTGCGGCGCCCTCCCAGCTCATCGTACATTCGAGACCGCCGACGACCGCTTCCTCTGTCGGGACTTTGAGAAGTCAACATTCGTCGGAGGGTAGGCCGGTTAAACAGCTCATCCATGTCGCCCTCACCACCGCCACCTCCTCCACCACGTCCCTCCGTGGCGCGATCACGCTCGCGATAAGTTGAGCGGAAGGCTGCACGCTCACGCAGCACCATAGCTTCCGCGCGTACTTGCGATGGCAACGTTTGCAAAAATGCATCGTCGCACGTCACCAAGATTTCTTCGCGCAGCTCCGGTGCTAGCGACGCCACAAAGGACGCATTATCCATCTCCTGTGCACGGGATGTGTCCGCCGTCTCCGCACGGGCGGCAGCCTCGCGCTCACGCCGTTCGTTCTCCAGCACTTCGGCACGGATATCCGGAGGCAACGCCTCTAAAGTCTCACGATCAAAACTCGAGTTGGCCATGTCCAGGTCCATCTGCGACATACTTTCCGATCCACCGCCACCACCTCCTGCTGTGGCGGTGTCGCTGTGGGCGCTAGTCGACTCAGCGACAGCAGGTGCATTCTGTGCGATGATCTCGGCTTGCATGTCCGGGCCACCACCTCCTGCTGTGGCGGTGTCGCTGCGGGCGCTAGTCGACTCAGCGACAGCAGGTGCATTCTGTGCGATGATCTCGGCTTGCATGTCCGGAGGTAATGAAGCGAAAACTTCAGCATCCATACCTTCAGGACAGTGATACACTTGTTGTCCGTCTTGTTGATCAAGCAATTCGGCCGACAATTCTTGCACAGCAGGTGCTGTTTGCGTCTCTGTCGGCGGCAACTCCTCGGTTTTGGACTCTTCCTCAACCGTCCTTGCCTGATTAGTGGTATCGCTGGCTGTAGTTGACTGCGTCGATGTCGCTCCGAAACCAGATAAATCAAGAGTGAAGTTCATCATAGGATTTGACGAGGCGGGCGCAGTCGTTGATGCCACGGCAGGAACAGAAATCGGTGCGGGAGGCGGTGGTGTGGGCTCCACGCTGGTGGCAACCGCAGGGCTTCTAGCAGCAACCGGGGGCGTGGTCGTCGCCTCTTGTCTCTCCGATGGAGTTTCCACTTCAGCGTCAACGATGTCCACGTCTGCATCAGACTCAGGTGGTGACCGCAGCAGAGACGATTCCCCAAGAGTGCTAGTAAGCTCCAAAACAGACGCGGCATCCGTAGACGCATCGTGCCTCTCCACCCGATCATTGTTCTCGGATACATCCGGGTGAGCATCGTTCTCTGCAACATTGTCGACGGCTCTAGGGTCACTAGCAGTGTGCTCTCCACTTTGAGGAGTCCCCACAGTGGTGTTCTCTTCCATTATGTCGTCAACGTCCTCTCGTCGCTGAGAGGGTGCCTCTCTATCACGTCGTCCAGAAGATACAGCTGGCTCATCGTCATCTGCGCAAATACGAGTAATCTGTTGCTCCAATCTAGATGCCACTGAACGAACATCCACATCACGGCCCACGCTACTAGACCCCCACATTGCCGAGCTAGACGCGGACCCACCAATCACGTCACCGGCTCGACTACCAATTCCGCGAGACAAATCAACCCCAACGAAGACATCACCGAAAATGTCCCGATCTCCCCGGCGCAAACTGAGACGCTGGTGTCGGGAAGGTAACGAGCTTGGGATATCCAGGGAAAATTCACTCAGTAGGTTTGACACGGCAGACAAACGATTGATCCGGCTTGGAGGTCTCCCACGGCTTCCCCCGCCTCCTCGCTGCAGCAAGTCGCGCCCAATTGCCAACCGCGACCGACTTCCACCAAGAGGCAGCTGCGTCTGAACTTGATCAGTTAGCTCTTGCAGCTCGCGCAGAAGCGAGGAGTGGCGAGGCAGTGTGAACCGGCCCGGGTTACGCAACAATCCGTTCGAGTCCAGCAAAATCGCATCCCCACGTCCACTTGTGCGGAGCAACGGATGCGTAGTGGCGCTTGCAGTAAATTGATCAACACCATTACCACCCGAGCGACCTAGTTGGCGATCACGTCGTGAGCGATCACCTCGGCCACCATCAAAGGATTCGAACAGGAAATCATCATCGAGCATATCCGGCAGTTCTTCAATGTACTGAAGAAGCGAGCTTGAGAACCCGCCGCCAGCACCACCGCCGGATCGACTTTGCGACTGCCCAAAACCACTTCCACTCCCCATTCGACTTCTTGCTGTCGTGGTCTCCGCTTGGTTATCACCGCCCACTTCTTCGCCATCTTCCACGTCGCCAAACGTCAGCACGAGAGTTTGGCCACTGGAAGAGGAGTTAGACCCGCTGGCGCCGCCATTATACAAGCCAAGTGCATCACGCATAGACTCGACAAGTCTATCTTCTGAGCTTCTGGCTTGCTGGCTAACCTCGCCGGTATCACTACCCGATCTGACATTTCGAGCAGCAGCCAAGCGAGCACGCCGGCGTTGTTCGTCAGCGAAAAAGGCCTCGTCATCAAGCATGTTCAAGTAGGAGAACTCCTCTTCATCGACCTCATCTAAAGCATCCAGGATTGAAAGCTCCGAATCCAAAGATCCCCAAAGACGATTCGAAGATGTGCGGCGACTGGATCCATGACCACCCGTACGACGAGACATGTGAAGATGTTGGTGCTCCTCAAATTCATCCTCCTCTTCGTCTTCATCATCGTCATCATCATCATCGTCGTCGTCGTCGTCCTCATCGTCGTCATCGTCGTCGTCATCATCATCTTCGTCTTCTTCATCTTCTTCACCTTCACCATCATCGGTAGAATGCTCTGATACACTGCTGCGATCACTGTGGTCATCACTGTGGTCATCATCCTCGTCGTCTTCATGCATATCGTGGTCATCCATTCCGGAGAGTGGGGATCGCATCGAAACGTCGTCGTCATCTTCTTCACGCAGTGGATAAAATCCAGGACCAGCGCTATTAGTCGAGTCTCGAGCGTCTGCATCCACCTCCATTACGTTACCCCGATCAGCTGAGGTTCTGGACGAGCTTGTCTCGCGGTTGCTGTCAGAAGAAGACAATGCAACTGCTGGAGTGGTAGATAACGTCTCTGCATCCGCATTGCTCGCACTAGCCTCTGTAGACTCCGCACTTGCTGAGGCGGTGGCGTGATTCCGCTTCTTCAGCAAACGTCGAACTCGATGTGTCACGAACGACCGCGTAAGCGTGGAGAGCGGTCGAAGCAACATCATGCATGTTGCGTGGGCCAGCGGATGCGTCAGGTCGATTTTACGTAGAGCTTCAGCCAGCAATGTCACGAACGAGTGCTTGCCCTTCAGGCCACCTCCCAAAACCACCTTATCCCAGGCAAATCCCTTCGAGGAACCCTTCGGCCACAGGATGCTCATGATCAGGCCAGACCAAGCATGCAGCGAACTCAGCGCATGCTCGTCCCGCACAGTCAAATCATCGATTTTACTCGCATGACTGTCGCTTTGAGGCCACTCTTGCAGCAAGCGCACAAGCTCCAAAATAATACACTTCGAGCCTTCTCCAGAATGGCTGCCAATGCTCACGAGAAGTCTGTGTGCGTTGTGGACTCGCATGCGCGTACGGCTGTCAACGAATGTCTTCACCTCAGAGAGTAGTTGATCGGAATCACCACTACCCAGTCTGTTGTTTCCATAGAATCCGTCTTCCTTCAAGGCCTTGCGGGATGCAGCAAACTGGCAAAGCTCCCGTGAAGGTAAAAACTCGCACAAAACTAAACGAATAAAGCCCCCACGCTCACCATGTGCACTCGCTTCATCCTTCGCCTTCGCGAGAACGGTCGCACAAGCTGGGAAATAGGTGATCAGATGAACCAGCAATTGCAGGTACACTCCCACACACAAGCCCGCAGGAACCAGCCCGCTCTCATTTCCAGGCTTCTGGCGCGCTTCATGCTGCTTCTTCGCACTCTTTTCCTCTCCCCACAATTTGCGAATGCGACCAATAATCTTGTGCACGATCACGTGAGCATCGTGTTTGTGATCTTTCGGTAGCTTGTGCGGGGCCTTTGCACCACTCGTCCCGCTTTGTTGAGCCGAATTAGGCTGATCGACGGGCTGCCCCGATGGTGATGCATCAGTGCCCTCCGACTTTTTCGGTATCGGCAAAATGTAAGTTCGACCCGATTCAGTCTTCTTTACCCGTACTGAGTTCTGCAGAGCTCGAAGGAATACAGCTTCGTTACGCGCTGCGAAAGGCGCCACCTCCGTGAGCAACGCCCGCGGTGTGATGCGCATCTGGCTTGGTGCACCGAATCGAGTCGACAGTTTGGTAATCGCACGCCGAATTTTGTCTTCCATCATACGCTCTAGAACCTCCGGCGACTCGAGCGCCTGGGAGAGCAATGTGCTGGTAAGCTCTTGGTATCCGGCGAAGAAAATACTTTCCGGAACATCCAGTACAGCATCGAGACCGCCATGCGCCGAAAAATACGACGCCAGCTCATACTTAAGGGTCAAACGTGACAATAGCTGCCAAATTGCGTGCGCTAGCGTCTTGTTGTCAGTCGACACTGATGACGCCGATGGCACTGTCGATGACGCTTGCTTGAGTAATTGTAAGCAGATGCTGACAAGTTGCTCCTCAAACGCACTGTCCTCCGCTCGCTTGATTTGGCTTCTTTCTTTTGGCTCGTCGTTCATACTCTCACTACTCCCGAGAGCGTCACCAACAGTCGAAGAAGAAGGCGAAGACAAGCGCTTCGACGCTTTTCCTGCTACGACTGCATCGAGAACCAAGAGAATTGGAGTACACGAGGGCTTCAGAATACCATCGTTGTTTGTTCCAGTGCTTGACACAAACGTCACGAGTTTATCGATACAGGACGGCGACTGAAGCTGCATTACAGCCCATGCATCAGAGTTCAGCGCACGAGGGCTTCAGAATACCATCGTTGTTTGTTCCAGTGCTTGACACAAACGCCACGAGTTTATCGATACAGGACGGCGACTGAAGCTGCATTACAGCCCATGCATCAGAGTTCAGCTGAAGAACAAGCGCCAGCAAATGCGCCATCATCGTTAAAAACTCATCCCCGCCTTCTTCGTCTCCGTTGAAATAATCCAACACAGCAGCATTCAGGCGCTGAATCACCAAGTCGCGATCTTCGTCTGAGCTTGAGCATAGAAAGCTGAAATACTCCGCGATCGCCTTTACCAAGTTTTGACTCGGATAAAAGTTGCTCGGAGCTTCGACTTGAGTTGCGTCAGTCTGTCGTTTCTCAACCTCTTGTCTCTCCTTGCCAGCTTGCACGCGTAAGATTTGAAAGCATACCGATTCGAAACTGTCGCGCAATGAAATGTAAAGCGCTTGCAAGTCTGCTTCGAGCTTCTTTTCGTCAGCAGCTTCTTTCTCTCGACGAAGAGCTGCGTCACCAGCGGCAATGTCCTCATCGTTTGTATCATCTTGCTGTTCACCTTCACCCTCGTCCTCAGGGTGTCCCAGTATCCACTCCATGGCCAGTTCCACGTTGTTCACTTGAATCTGTCGAAGAGCACGCTCCACCCGTGACTGCTGAAAGCCCATCGATACGAGGCTGTCTACAATCTCAGTGTCGGGTACGAAAGATTGACGCTGACTACTTCCAGCCGAACCTGCACCACGTGCACCACCAAAGAGAGCTCGTCGAAGCGACAGCGCCTCGTTGTAGAGCTCTGTGCTGGAATTTCTTTCACGATTTCCGCGGCTAAATCCCAATCCTCGACGACCGGTGCCACTCAACTCACCTTCAGTATC
>JAIKVH010000852.1:0-11779 GCA_024679275.1 Phytophthora niederhauseri
CACGCGGGGCGAACAAACACTACGCGAACACAGTTCGGCAGCGATGGCGGCAGACGTACTGGGGAATTTGGAGAAGTTCCCACCTTTTTTGCTGCGGTTTGAGCTACGAGACTCCGATACGGGGGAAGCTGCGGGGACTTCATTTGACGCACTGCATGTTGAAAGCATGGTGTTAGTCGACGAGGACGACCGAAGTCAGCCGTTTGCTATAGGTAGCGAGGTTTGAGTTTGTTTAAAGTATATAATTCAATGCGCGTTCGCGCTATATACGCTTCAAATCCATTCATTTTGGTTTCCTGGTCCCCATTGAGCCTCATCTCCAAGCTGCAGCAGCATTTTGCGTCGTAGCGCGGCTGTGCGTCCCGAGTCCGCTGCTATAACTTGTAACAGCTTTTGTAAACACTCTTTGCTCATCCTGAAAATAACTTTCTCGGCGATGTAGTCGACAAAAAAGCCAAATGGAAACTCGCTCGTGTGTTCAGAGGTCCTCTACACGTATTTACGTTTGTTTAATAAACTATAGAGTCCTGATATCGCTGTAGACTGAGCCTAATTGATAAGCGGTGTTCGGATAGTTCCTCCTCCGGCCAAAATTGTTCTTGCAAGTAGTCCCATAGCTTGACAGGCAGGTGTTCTCGAAGTAGTACAACATTGGTAAACTTAGATAGTTGTCGCAATTTGAGAAATCCCCTGATCGCTTTGTATATCTCGCTCTGGGGCCATCTCCAAGCTGCGATAGTTCACGATTCCAGCTCCCTCACTGGGTTTGTTGTTTCCAAACGAAATGATTTCGATGGGGCTAAAGGAGGCGAGCTGCATCCAGTTCGTAAGATTCGTCTCGGTCTGATTTGGTGAAGACGAATCTTGGAATTCCACCAAACTTGTCGTACCTCGAAATCAACAAGCTCTCCGGTAGCTTCAAACCGCCACTAAGCAGGGAGTTGTAGTTTTGAAGCTCTTCTAAGCTCCCCGCTGGCACGAAGAACTTGCAGGAGTTGACTTTAGCGTAGTTATTCATGTCTGCCATACCGGGGGCAGCGAACAGAACAGAGACTCCCTTCCGCCGACAAGTATCGATGATGAGCTGTCAATAAGCCGAAGCACATGCTTCTGGGCCTTAAGGTTCCGCCGTACCCAATTGAACAAACTCGTTCCTGTTAGGTTGATAGAGGTGGAATTCCGATCCACAATTCAGTACCAGCTTAAAGGACCCAAGCTCCAGAACATCAAATCGCTGCCGAGAGACTAGTTGAAAGATGCAGTAGAGGTAGAATCGACTCTCCCCTGTGCCTGGATTCCCCGTCGCCACGAGGTTGGCATCCGACTCGTCTTCGAAAAAGTCCTTCACCATGCGCACCAAATCGGTAAAAATCACGATATATGACTCTCGCTCCATTACAGTGGGGTATTTCGCGAGCAGATGCTCCAAAGGTGGAACATAACGTGATCCAATCTCGTCGACATCTTGGACCTTATTACACGATCGTGTCCACCTTCGCCGTTTTCCACTCTTCTTCTTTTCGATTGGAAGGAATGGACCACGTCGTGAAACCAGTCACCTACTCGGGTGCGTTTGCGAGAAGTCTTGCTGCACAATAGGTTGTTCGACGCGTACGAGCACGTGGATTTGATCGGTGGAAGGGTCAGACACACCTTTCAGCGCTTCTTGGAGTCTAGCGTCACCCTGGGGCTCGTGATCTTTGTGTGTCAGCTCTTCAATCAGAGCAGAATTCTCACCCCATCTTCAGCCTCTTCACATCTTCTGTGTCGGACTCAAGCCACGCGCCGTTCTTCTTTGCCAGGAAGAGCTGCAAGCTGCGTGCAGGAACGTCGATGTCTTCAATTTTCGCCTTGATCGCATCCTTCAGGAGATGTATCGCCACACTCTTGTCGATGACGATAGAGAGCGTGCTGCCTTCTCAATGATCGCGCAGATCAGCAGCACCACGTTTCCTCAACGCGACGGGTTCTGAAATGATCGACACAGCGGCAGGAAGAACGCGCTATTGGTCTCGTTCCAGTGTCAATCTGCACTTGATGAGACGGTCCACATGGCTACTTTTTGCGCTAGTCGCATGAACTTCAGTTCTTGTGTCCGTTATGTGGTCAATGCACTCGGTTAAATCCGAACCCACTGGCATCAAGTCAGACACGTCAACTGCCCCATGCTGCGTCTCCTCCTCGTGACTCTGGCCGCACTTCCGCTGCTTGCTGGGGCGCTATCCCCGCCGCGTGACCGCGGTCCTCTGTTCGAAGGGTCCTCGGTAGTGCGCTCGCTGGATGTGGAGGGCTACGAGGCCATGCTGAACGACTCGGCCTCGGTCTGGCTCGTGGACTACTACTCGTCGTGGTGCTCGCACTGCCGCATGTTCGCCCCGGAGTGGGAGAAGGTAGGCGCGTTCTACGCGCAGTCCGAGGCGGTGCAAGTGGGGGCGGTAGATTGCAACCGGCACAAGGAGATCTGCACGCGGGAGGAGGTGCACGCCTACCCTACAGTCAAAGCCCACCATGTTCCACTCAAGTCGAATGAGAAGGTGAACATGGAGGCGAGGGGACGGAAGACGCTCAAGTCGGTGGTCACGTGGGTGGAGGACGTACTGAAGGAGCACAGCATCGAGTCTGGGGTGGACGTGTCGACTATCGCGGAAGGGGACAACAATCTGCGGCGGAATGACGGGGAAGAGACTGAGACCGCAGCGTCGAAAGAGATTAAGGACGATACGTCCGCCCAGATGAAGTATAACCGCCTGCTGGATGCTGGTAAGGCTGTGATGCTCGCTCTGGAGGAGAGCTTCTTCATTGGCACGCCGGTGCTGGAAGGCGAGAGGTACGAGGCTGCGGTGAAGTGGGTGAACGCCCTCGCTGTATCGTTCCCAATGGAGGAGAACCGCGCAGCTATGGGGAAGCTGATGGGTTTGATGAAGCAGCAGAAGAGTTGGTCTTTGGACGAGTGGAGAGAGCTCCTTAAACGATGGAGACCTGTTGCGAGGGAAACGAGCTTCCCCACTGACCTGTTTGACCCCCGAGGGGACGACGACTTGGGCTGGGAGGTCTGCAAAACTTACACTTGTGGGCTGTGGACGCTGTTTCATAGCATGACTACGAGGGAGTTTAAGCCGGAGGATGCGTGGAAACCGAGCGAGACTATGGCTGCGATTCGACTGTACATGAAAAACTTTTTTGGCTGCAAGGACTGCCGCGATCACTTCATGGAGGCGAATCCCGAGAGTTTAGTGGTGGAATTGGCCGCCAGCGACGCTAACGGACCGCATGCGGTTGTGGCGTGGGCCTGGAAGATGCACAACTCGGTCAACAAGAGACTGCACGTCGATCAATGGCCCTCAGTGTCGAGCTGCTCCAGCTGCTACATTGACATCGGTGGGCCAGTGTCAATTGGCATGTCGTTGATCAACGAAGATGGAATGGTCAACTACCTGACGAGCGTCTACGGACATGAAGATAGGACTCTCTTCAATGAGTTCACCGAGGCAGCCACGTACCCATTCGCAGCTCAAAGCTTCAACGCTATAACAGCAGCAGCGCTGGTCTTGGCACTTGTGGTGGTGGTGCTCAAGACACAGAAGCACCGCTTTGCCGTCTCCAAAGACAACGATCACACGGCGTAAATGTACACGCAAGAACTCCCAGGGTTTATTATTTTCATGAAAAAAAGAGAGATTATGGCGACAGCTATCCCCGATACCAGCAGCTTGTGGCATCGCTCACGGCTCTAGTGCCACTTTGCACATGCTCTTCTCGACGCTGATAGCCTGGCCGACACATCGCTCACGGCTCTAGTGCCACTTTGCACATGCTCTTCTCGACGCTGATAGCCTGGCCGACAGCAAATATCTGTGTTTCATCCTCTTTGTGAGCGAAGACAACCTCTTCAACACGAAGCGAGTCCAGCGTGGGTCCTGTGCCTCCACCAACTCCGTCGTGGAGATACAAGCGCAGCATGAGCGGAGGGAACTTGCCACTGTTGGTGAGTGCTTCCGTTGCCGTCGCCGCTGAGCCGTGCTCGATCACCTTCCCGCGTCTCGCTAGCGCGACGACCGATATGCCACACAAGACGATCAGAGCGCAACCGGCGATGGCAAGCAGCAGGTTCGTCGTGGGGATGGACACCTGGACGTACATATCCTGGATGTTGCCGGCGAACTGCAGCGAGTTTTGCTGCGACGACGAGGAATTCGCCGAGATCGGCGACTGTACCATCCCGTTCTGGAAGATGTAGTAGAGCCCGGCAGTGTACGCTGGCTGGAGGGTGTGCTCGAACCATCCCGTTCTGGAAGATGTAGTAGAGCCCGGCAGTGTACGCTGGCTGGAGGGTGTGCTCGATGTACAGGTGGTTCTTCTCGATGTGGTTCAGGTAGTTGTCGATGAGGACCTCGCAGTCCTTCATGCCATCGCCCAGCATGAACTCGGTGAGGGTCGAGTTGATGGTCTTGAAGTTGCGGGGTAGAACAATGAACATGGGCGTGGTATCCGTCCTGAGCGCTGCCCCCCTGGCCTCCTCCACCGTCGACGCCAGCGTCGTCCACTGGGAAGACCCAACGTCGAACCAGATCGCGTTCAGGTTGATGGGACTCAGCAAGTCCATCGGAATGTCGTCCACCCCCACCAGCAGCTGGTCACTGGACTCGAGGGGGAAGCGGACGCCACTACAGCCACTTCCAGCCGCGCAGCTAGCGTCGTAGACCTCGGACAGGTCCTCCAGAGTCCACGACAACCGCCCGACAGTCAGCGAGTACACTATGCGAGCGTTGGCGACTCGAGCGACCAGGCCATCGGGGTCATCTTCAAAGGCGTCGCCCTCCATGCGTTTCCCGACGCTGACGATGATCATGGACGTGTTGGAGCGCTGGTCGCAGGCCTGAGCCACTTCGTTCGATCTGAAATAGTCAAAGTCCGCAACTAAGCCCTCCCCTCCCGCGTCGTTGATACAGATCGAGAGCGCTTGAACACGCGGGTAAACCGTAGTCGTGGATCCATCGGCGGTATACTCCTGCAGTCCTGCTGACCCTAAGATGCAGGACTCGGTATTGCAGTAGTAGTCGTAGAGAGACTGGTAATAGGCGTTGTCACTGGACGAATTGTCCTCCTGATACCCGATCATTTGCGTCGGGATCTCGATCGTGAAGGCGTCGAACGCCACGGTCTCGGACAACTCAACGTGGGAAAACTCCATCGTGGCCAGTTCGTCCGTCGTACTCGCGTTCTCGGCCTTCTCAAAGTACTCGACAATCACCCCGTGGAGGTTACTGAGGAAATTGGGCGAGGACGCCGTCAGATTCAGATAGTCTGCCATGACCAGGGGAATCGACTGGTTCTTATTGACGTAACCTGGAGCGTACATGCTCCACGCCTCGTCCGTTGAGCTCCACCACCCGAGGAAGCTGTTGCTCACTATCAGCGCGTACGTCGCGAGGTTGGTGGCGATCGACTGGTTCATCGGAAGCTCGTCGTCTGCTGGAAGATCGCTAGTCGCAGCATTCATGGGCATAGACACGGAAGCTATTGGCTTTAAAGCTAGCGATAGCGCGAGCTGCTGCCACGATCGAGACGGGAAGCCGTAGCTCGCAGCGATGTTCTTGAACGGGTACGTGAAGGCGTCCGTGTGGTTGCACCACGTCGGGACGTTCTCGGTCGGTACGAATAGCTTGCGCATGATGGTGTTGAGGACGCTGTTGCCGACTGTGTCTTCACGGAAGCTGTGACTCCACGTGGTGGTCACGAACCCGTCGTCACTCAGTTGCTGGGCGGTGTCGTTGCTGGAGCTTTGCACTGCGAGGTCAGCCGCGAGAATCCGTGGGTGGATGTCCCCCGAGATCACTTGGACGTTGAGGGAGCTGAGACCAGTGTTCATGAGGTACCCCACAGCGGCTACGGCAGCCATGGCAAGGTACGCGCGTCGCTCCCCGAGTTGACTGAACTTGGTCGCGAGGCACAGGAAGGCGACGGAGATGACCATACTCAGCACCACGTCGACTGGCTTCATGAGCAGAGCGGTGATGGCTCCGGAGATGGAGTTGTACCGGTCCAGCATCTTCTTCTGCTCGGCTGCGTCCATGTCGGTGGACTCGAAGGTTCGGACGCGCACTCCGTCGCTGGCGAAGGGTAGCATAACACCGACGAGAATGCCGCCAACGATGAGAGACCCGAAGAGCACGCGGAATCGGTAGACGTCCACGACCAGCGAGTAGTTGGATGAACCCCCTTCGACATCGTTGAAAGGGGCGTATGCCGGTGTTGCGGGTGTTTGTACCCCCGCCTCCGACTCCTTCGTGGTCTCCGGCATCGATATGCGCGCGACTTGGTGGAATGGACAATGACTCGGGGGGAACGGGCTGCCATACCATGACCACGTGAAGGAGACATGCTGAACGTACCTATCTGATCAGTTCTGTATCCTCGTATGGGTAAAGTTGGACAACGGGTAGACGTTTAGTCCGTTAGTTCGTGAAGTATATCAGAGAGATGGTCGATGAAGCCGAACAGCGCGTGGATACTTCTCGTTCGACAAATGGGTTCAAGCCATTGCAGCAACCCTTGCTTCGTGACTGAGAAACATAGGCAAACTTTGAGAGCAATGCAGAAACACCTACAGCATGTACAGCATGTATATGGAGTGAGTGAGCAAAGGGTGTTGGCATTTGATCTCGACATGGCCATCAAAGCGAATGGGGGAGATATCGAATGCGATGACTCAGACGTTACGCTTGTCAGTTTAAAGCCATCGACCGTTGATGCGAGCTTCAACTAGCGGGATGCTTTCTGGTGCCTGTTTTCGAGGCCGTGCTCAACATATCAACAGCTAGCAGAGAGCAACCATTCGTTCCCAACAATACAGTACTCTCTGGTAGAGAAGTTTGCTGGAAACTTTGACGTGTAAGAAATCAAACGAGTACTGTATCCAACTCTTGCCAATACAATCAATACCTACCAATAGCAAACTGCCGACTTGGGTCTTGTTGACCATGCTTTCAACATGCAGTGCGTCAAATGAAGCCCCCGCAGCTCGGAGTCTCGTAGCTCAAACCGCAGCAAAAAAGGTGGGAACTTCTCTAAATTCCCCAGTACGTCTGCCGCCATCGCTGCCGAACTGTGTTCGCGTAGTGTTTGTTCGCCCCGCGTGAAAATTCCCCAGTACGTCTGCCGCCATCGCTGCCGAACTGTGTTCGCGTAGTGTTTGTTCGCCCCGCGTGGCCAATACAGCGACAACTACACTACCCAGCACCACGATAATACAGCCGGCAAAGGCGATCAGCATACTTGTAGTCGGAATCGACGCTTGCACGTACATATCGAGGATGTTCCCCGAGAACCCCAGCGACATCTCCACCGGATCATCGCTAACCTGTAGCGTTTCATGCACCACGGCATTCTGGAGGATGAAATACAGTCCTGCCGTGTACGCCGGCTGGAGTGTGTGCTCGATGTACAGGTGGTTCTTCTCGATGTGGTTCAGCAGCGTGTCGACACTGCGCTCACAGACCGCTAAGCCCTCGCCTTCCATGAACGCAGTCAACGAGTAATCGGTCGTCTTGAAATTGCGAGGCAAAACCACGTGCGCTGGCCTGGTCTCGGTTTTCAGCGCGGCTCCTCTCGTCTCCTCCAGTGTCGCTGCCAATATTTTCCATTGCGAAGACCCCACCGAGTACACGACAGCATTCATGTTGATGGAGCTGAGTGAACTCATCGGGATGCTGGTGCTGCTAACCAATAGCACGTCATTGGTACTTGAATTTGCAGCTTGCTCCAGCGGGAACCGAACACCATTACAGCCTCCATCACTAGCACATTCGGCGCCATACACATCAGAGAGATCCTCCGGTATCCACGAAAGACGCCCCACACAGCCTCCATCACTAGCACATTCGGCGCCATACACATCAGAGAGATCCTCCGGTATCCACGAAAGACGCCCCACCGTGAGAGAGTAGACCATACGAGCATTAGTGAGTTGGTTAGCTGTAAGCCACAAATCATCAGCCTCCGTGTCAGGCGCTGCGAATGAGTCGCCTTCAACGCGCTTCCCAACGCTGACGATGATCATGGAAGTGGTTGAGCGCTGCGTACACGCTTGCAAGATCTGGTTCGAGCGATAGTAACTCAGGTCGACAACCAAGTCTTCTCCCCCCGCGTCATTCAAACAAATGGCGAGGGCTTGAACACGCGGGTACACTGTCGTCTCGAACGTATTGTCGTACAATTTCGCGTATTCGAGCACGTCGGACACAATGCACGCCTTCGTGTTGCAGGTGTAAGCCTTCAACGGATTATAAAACGGATTGGAGCTCGATGAATTGTCGTCCTGAAGTCCTAACTTTTGCGTCGGGATCTCGATCGTGAAGGCGTCAAACGCTATGTTTTCAGCCAAATCGACGTGGGAGAACTCCATCTTGGCCAGTTCGTCCGTTGTGCTGGCGTTCTCCGCCCTCTCGAAGTAGTTGACGACCACCTCGTGGAGATTGCCTAGAAAAGTGGCGTTGCCGGACGCCGGTGTTGTCAGATTCAAGTAATCTGCCATGGCAACCGAGCCTAAGCCATCGCCAGTAGTAGGGTGCACTTCAGTCCCCCAAGCCTCTTTGTACGCCCCCCACCACCCTAGAAACGTGTCGCTTACGACCAGCGCGTACACCGCGAGGTTCGTAGCAATCGAAATGTTCATCGGAAGCCCATCATCGTCCGATGGGAGCTCGGACTTGGAGGCATTCATCGTCATACTCAACGAACCCGTTGGCTTCAGAGCTTTGGACAGCGCGCGCTGCTGCCACGCTCGTGAAGGGAAACCGTAGGTAGCGACGGTATTCTTGAACGGATACACATAGTCGTCGGTATGATTGCACCAAGTCGGAACTTCCTCTGTCGCCACGAATAAATTGCGTAAAATGGTGTTGAAGACGCTGTTGCCGGGCGAATTCTCACGGAAACTCGAGTTCATTGTCGTCGTCAAGAACCCGCTAGCGTCCAGTTTCTGAGTGTCATCGTCAATGTTCTCCACAGCGAGATCCGACGAGATAATTCTCGGGTGAATTTTCCCCGAGACAACCTGCAAATTCAGAGAATTGAAGCCGGTGTTCATCAAATAGCCCACGACCCCAATGACGGCCATCATGAGGTATCTGCGTCGGGTTTCGTGATAAACGCTCCATTTCGTCGCGATACACAGGAACACAACGGCGATCAACATGCTCAGCGCCACGTCGAGCGGCTTCATCACCAGCGCCGTCAGACTGCCCAGCCGTCCGTTGTACTTGTCCAGTAGTTGCTTCTGCCCTGCAGCGTCCAGATCGCCCGACCGAAAGGAGCTTACTTGGACCCCGTCACCCGCGAATAGCAGCGTCACTCCAGTGAAGACGCTCGCCATCACGGCAGTGAGGACAAGTGTGCGAACTCGAAGGATGCCGATGTCCAGGGTATAGTTCCCATAGGTTTTAACTGCTGTAAGCTTGCTGGTCCAATCCGATTCAGCCCGCAACTGCATTGAGCTTGACATCGTGCCGCGTAATTGAACTATGCTTCCCCCTCTTCTTCTGGTGGCTGCCACCCCCCCCCCCCCCCCTTGATCACACGAGAATCCGTAGAGTACGTTCACATTCTATGACTGTATTCTTTGGTTCGAAAGTCCACGCAACCGAGGGGTGACTTCCTCACCCCACTGAGTAATAAATCCGGTTGTCTTGTCAAAAGTTACAACAGTATATAATACGTTGTCAAGAGTTCGTCTATTATAACATGAGTACCCGCCGTCATATCACTTGGGGTGTGCAGCCATCCGTCTTCAATTTTCTGCTCGTACGTTTCGTACTTAGTCAAGGTGAAGTCAGAGCAGAGAGTCGGATCACGTCCGCTGCACTTGTCAATCTGCTTGGACCGGATTCAACTAAAGCGCAGCCATCCAGCCATGCACCTCCGCGTCGGCATCGCTGCAATTGTCACGGCCGTCGCCACCTTCGAGGCCGCGTCTGCCTCGACGCAATTCCACTTGAGTCTCGTGGAGAAGGAGGGCGATGGGGTGCACTACATGCTGGACTGGGTCACCTCGTCCAGCGTGAACTCTTCCCGGCTCATATTATGGGGTGCACTACATGCTGGACTGGGTCACCTCGTCCAGCGTGAACTCTTCCCGGCTCATATTTGGCGCATCTGCTGACGATCTGAGCTCCTCCGTGGAGGGCAGAAGCGCAGGTTTAGTGACAGAGGCGGCGGGCGAGAGTGTGGCGTGCTGGTCGGCGTTGCTGGACAATCTGGAGCCGGGCGCCACGATCTTCTACGCGGTCGAGTCCGACGTCAATGAGCAGACTATGAACTTCACAGTCCCCGACGGAGAGGTCACGTGGGCGGTGTTTGGAGATATGGGGGCGCCTATGCAGGGCCACGCTGCTGCTGTGTCCCTGCCGGCGCTGAAGAGCGCGTTACTGGACGACGGAGCCTACAGTGGGGTGCTAAACATTGGCGACTTGTCCTACGAGCTCACGGGCTCGAACGCTCAGAACTACATGGACGAACTCGAGCCGATCACGTCGCGGGTGCCCATGATGACGACCGTCGGCAATGTAACTACGCTCATTATCATTCATTCTTTGTCCGATGTATCTGTTAATACTGACGGTGTGTCTTTGTGTGTCATTGTAGCATGAGTACCAGTACGCGCTCTCGCCGGCTCTTGCAGTGCAGAACTACTACCGCCGCTTCCAGGGCCTCACGCTGGGCGCTGGAGCTGCTAGTGGGTCTTCTTCCAACGAGTTCTACAGCTTTTCGTCGGGGCTCCTCCACTTCGCTTTCATCAACACGGAAGTGTACGGCGACGAGGCCTTCGCTGCGCTGCAGAGTGACGGGACGTGGAAGGTGGACGAAGCAGCTCGTACAGCAGCGGGAACAGCGCAGGCCAAGTGGCTGGAGTACGATCTGAGCCGAGTGAAGCGCTCCGAGACGCCGTACGTCGTCATTTGCGGCCACCGACCGCCTTTCAAGACGCCGAAAGGACTGAGCGAGCCTGGCAACCGGTTCGCGAAGGAGATCGTCCCTCTCATGAGCAAGTACCAGGTGGACTTGTACCTGGCTGGCCATGAACACACGTACTTGATGTTCGAGGCGTCGACTTTCAACGGCTACAACATCCCTCCGATCATCATCAGCGGCAGTCCAGGCAACAACGAGTACATTCGCGAGGAGGCTCAGCTCGGCATCAAGGGCTTCAAGTGGAAGACGCTGATCCCCAAGTACGGCTACGGCTATCTCAAGGCGACGAAGGACGCGCTGGAGTGGCAATGGGGCTCGGCTGCGTCGGATGCCACGCACGAACCTTCCAGCGCAATGTGGAAGAAGGAGGACGAAGTGAGCTTCCCCAGACAAACAACTGAGAGTAGCTATACAGCCGCGGGCTCTGCCGTGAGCGAGCCGGCCGATGTGGTTGCTGAATGGTCTAACGCTACATCAGGTAAGCTTGGTAGTGGCGCTTGAGAGCTTGTACTGCTGATAAACTGACTGTGATTGCGTCGCAGGCAGTGGAGCAGGAACAGGAAGCGCTAGCAGCAGCACTGGAAGTGTCGGAGCGGCGGGGTCTTCACAGGGGTCTAGCCCATCGGCCACGACATCAGCATCTGCCAGTCTACGCTATACGTCTTACGGTGTCATTAGCTTAGCTACAACTATGGTTCTTCTGTTATGAGAAGCTTGTGCACAAGGTTGGAGTGCAATGGAGTTTCATTTGTTAATGCTTGATACGCAACTACATGTAGCAAATTCAAAACTTGAGCGTTGATCGCATTCC
>JAIKVH010000854.1:0-11764 GCA_024679275.1 Phytophthora niederhauseri
CCGACGGCAACCGTCTGGCGCATGTCACGCACGGCGAAACGGCCCAGGGGCGGGTACTCCTGGAAGGACTCGACGGTCATGGGCTTCGAGGGCTCGAGGATGACCATGCAGGCATCGCCCGACTTCACGAACTTGGGGGCAGTCTCGAGCACCTTGCCCGAACGACGGTCCATCTTCTCCGTGATCTCTTTGAACTTGCAGGCAACGTGGGCCGTGTGGCAGTCCAGCACGGGCGAGTAGCCGTTGCCGATCTGGCCGGGGTGGTTCAGCACGATCACCTGGGCGGTGAAGTCCTGGGTGCCCTTGGCCGGGTCGTTCTTGGAGTCCGAGGCGACGTAGCCACGACGCAGCTCCTTCACCGACACGTTCTTGACGTTGAAGCCAACGTTGTCACCGGGGACGGCCTCCGGCAGGGACTCGTGGTGCATCTCAACGGACTTGACTTCCGTCGACAGGCCAACGGGGCCGAACGTGGCGACCATGCCAGGCTTAATGACACCGGTCTCCACACGGCCGACCGGTACCGTGCCGATACCGCCGATCTTGTACACGTCCTGGAGGGGCAGACGCAGGGGCTTGTCGGACGGGCGCTTGGGCGGGTTCAGGTTGTCAAGGGCCTCAAGGAGGTAGGGGCCCTTGTACCACGGCATGTTGCCCGACTTCTCGATCATGTTGTCACCCTCCCAGCCGGAGATGGGCACGAACGGGATCTTGGCGGGCTTGTAGCCGACCTTCTTCAGGTACGTGGTGACCTCGTTCTTGATCTCCTCGTAACGGGCCTGGCCGTACATGACAGACGAGTCGTCCATCTTGTTGATGGCGACGATCATCTGCTTCACACCCAGGGTGAAGGCGAGCAGAGCGTGCTCGCGCGTCTGGCCCTCCTTGGAGATACCAGCCTCGAACTCGCCCACACCCGAGGCGACCACCAGGATGGCGCAGTCGGCCTGCGAGGTGCCCGTGATCATGTTCTTGATGAAGTCACGGTGGCCGGGGGCGTCAATGACCGTGAAGAAGAACTTGGGGGACTCGAACTTCCACAGGGCAATGTCGATCGTGATACCGCGCTCGCGCTCGGCCTTCAGGTTGTCCAGCACCCAGGCGTACTTGAACGAGGTCTTGCCGAGCTCGGCAGCCTCCTTCTCGAACTTCTCGATGGTACGCTTGTCGATACCGCCGCACTTGTAGATCAGGTGACCCGTGGTGGTCGACTTGCCGGCGTCGACGTGGCCGATCACGACCAGCGAGATGTGACAGGTGACCCGTGGTGGTCGACTTGCCGGCGTCGACGTGGCCGATCACGACCAGCGAGATGTGAGTCTTTTCCTTGCCCATGGTTCTGTTATCTCTCTTCTCCGCAGAATGGATAATGATCGCGACCCATGAGGGGGCGGGGGGGGGCTTCCAGGCGCTTTGAATGGGTGGCGCAGGATCGTTTTTAGAATTACGCTTTTAGCACGAGGTTATACCAATTTTAGCGAATCATAATGCGTTTTGACAACGTGGATTTGAGACATTTACTGTTGATAAAACCTCTTGTGAACTGTATACGTCAAGAGGCTCTCACTAGCCCGTCCACTTCAACTTAGTGCGCCGTACCACCGACTGCCATGCTGCATTGCCTTGCTTTGGCTTCTCACTACAGCGTGCATGCTCGCGAGGACAGCACCAAGAGGGATGCATTGCCTTGCTTTGGCTTCTCACTACAGCGTGCATGCTCGCGAGGACAGCACCAAGAGGGAGTCTTCAATGTTGCAACAACTCTATCTGTTTATATACGCATTAGGTTCTGGTCTCTACCTCTTTCCTGCATCAATCGGCAGCTGACGAGTCCGTCGATGCGGCATTCACCTGAATCTTCATGCTGCCGGCGTAGCACTCGCTGCTGTCTGCTGCCAGCTCGAGCTGAAAAATAGGCTCAGAGCTGCATGTCTGGTCCGGGAACAGTTTGAATGTCGGGGCGCTGGCGTCGCTCTCCCAGTCCGCCTGGAAGCTGGTGCTGGCGTCCACCGTGGGGTGGCACTCGCTGTCCACCCGGTAGGCGGCGACGCCCTCCAGCGTCTCGCAGTCGGAGTCAGGCGCGTAAAGCTCCACCAGCACGTAGGGCGAGGAGCCGAATGCCGCGGCGGAGAACGCGACGGGGTCGTCGGTGCAGTTGCCCGAGGCGAAGAGCCCCAGGTCCGTGGCCTCGAGCGAGCAGTCCGTGTCGTTGGCCAGGCTGCTGCAGTCGGCGGAGGCGCTGAAGACGACCTGGAGCGGAGCGCCCGAGCACGAGTCGTCGTCGAAGAACTTGACAGCCGTGAAGGATGATGCGGCAGTGGTCGAGGGCAGAGCTGCCAGTGCCAGGGTGGCGAGCATAGTCGATTGGCCGAGCTTCATGGTTGTGGTGGTGGTGGCGCTGCTGGCTTCTAAGCTTAAGCTGGGCGTAACGCAGAGAACTTGGGAATGGAGGGAGGAGGAGGAGTCTGGTATGAGGTCGGTACGAGGACGATGCCACCTCATCCTCCAGCCTTTGGTCCCTGGCTAATCCATCCTCGGCTATTCTTGTGCCTAGTCGATTTAGTCGCCACCGTCCCATTCGGCACGAGATGAAGCGTGGCGTGGCTGCGTGGCTACGGCTTGTGCCGCTGAGGACCTTCGTCTCTCGGGCGAGCAGGTCGATTTACATCGAGCGATCAACAGCAGTGTCTTGTATCCATGCAAGGGCTGTATTTTCGTCTTCATCGACGATGAAGGGCCACCGACTTGTCATGAGTCAAGTCGAGAGGGGCCTTAGAAAGCGTGTGGATCCCATCAAGGTAAATGGACGATCTAGTGGGCGACGACGGTGCAGGTGAAGAGCTGGAAGAAGAAGAAGAGGAGACTCCAGATGGAGACGAGGTCAATGATGACGACGTGGCCGACGACCAAGCAGATCCAGGCGACGATGGCGAGGCTGATGCAGACGACCCCAACGACGACGGGGTCTACGAGATCGACTTGGGTAATGGGGGCGAAGGCGATGAAGAGGGGGTCGACGAAGAGGCTTCGGAAGATGAAGCCCAAAAGACTGGTCGAGTAGAAGAAAACACGCCAGAAGAAGGCGAGAATGAGGAGCCTGAGCACGAAGTGTCGGCTCTAGAGGCGGAAATCGCCCGCATGCTGGACGAGGGGTGCGTTGTGGTGCAGCAAAAGCTGACGGAGCACTTGCTGACTCAGAAAGATCGACTCGATCAATGCGAGCAGCGCGTACAGCTCGCCATCAAGCAGCGGCTCGAGAACATCGCGAAGTACGAGCAGTTGTTGACACAGGGCAAACGAGAGCGTGACGATCTTCAATCGCAGCTGGAGATATCACAAGCGAAGCTACAGCGCGAACAGGAAGAGCGAGCAGAGGAGAGAGAGTGGCTCCCCCCGCTTTGGCCCGACAATGTGCCGCTTCCCACGCTCTTGACGCCCATCAGGAAGGCTATCGATGCCCGTCGAGGTGCAGTCGCGGCAGATCCGATCAAGTTCGTGAAAGATCTGAGCGACGATCATGAGCGCCAACGCCTCGAAGCGTTGATGTGACGCCCATCAGGAAGGCTATTGATGCTCGTCGAGGTGCAGTCGCGGCAGATCCGATCAAGTTCGTGAAAGATCTGAGCGACGAGCAAGAGCGCCAACGCCTTGAAGCGCTGATGACTCGGCGCGTAGAGGGAGAGCGCGTTCGTCGACAGCTTGAAGAGGTTTCGCACTGGAAGCTCGTGCTGCCTGAAATCCCGGAAGACGGCGAAGGGCAGGTGCCGTACTACACGAACACGCACACAGGTGTGAGTGTATGGGATGCCCCCGTTGCAATGCTGTTTGAAGCCCCTCCTGGCTGGAACATGGCGACTATGGACTGGGAAGAGAACTACGGGCTCGAGAACTTTTATCCTGGCGCTCAAAGAGAAGCATTACGGGCGAGTGAAGATGACAATGGAGGAACGGATAGTGAGGACGAAGGTGCAGCGAAGGCAAACGATGATGATGATGAAGAAGAAGAAGAAGAAGAGGGGGAGGAAGACGACGCGCCGGTGGATCCCATGCCAGCCCGAGAGCGCTTCGAAGAAGAGTTGAAGCGCTACGAGCAGTTGAAAGCCGAGGTCCAGCAGAGTGCCGCGAAGCAGAGGTCGCTAGCGATGGAGGTGCTGACAGCTAACCGAGAGCTCTTTGAACGGGAGCAGGAGACTCTGAAGGAGGAAGACGCTGCTGTCATCGCTGTGGAGCGCAAGCGACGAATCGCCGAGAAGGAGGAGCAGGCCGCCGCGAAAGCCAAAGCTGAGGCCGAAGCACGCAAAGCGCAGCAAGCCAGCACGGGAAAGGCTAGCGTGGTGCCGGTGTTCGCGCGTGACTCGGTGGCCAAGAAGGGTTTGACCCTCGCTGCGGACGACCAAGTGTTCGAGCAAGAGCTCCGAGACTTTGCCGTGGCGCAGCGAGTGGATCGCTTGTATCTATCGATTCCATTGACAAGAGACCAAAGAGTTCGTGAGCGCCACCGACTCGAGCCCGAGTTCGTGCACACGAAGCACGTGGAGTCGCGGGTGCTGGAAGCAGAGAAGATTGAGTTTGATCTCCTAGAGAAGAGCGCTCTGCGGCACGAGGAAGCGGCGACGAAAGCTGCGGAGCTACGAGAACTGTGCGAACAGATCCGTGACCAGCAACGCAGCGTCGAGGACGAGTTGGTCACAGTTGAGACTTCAATCGCTGGACTAGAGGCTGAGGCCGCACCGCCTCCGGAACAACCACGACCGACGGAAGAAGAGCTGGAGCGAGCTGCCGGGAGGTATTTGACTGTGGAACCGCTCTCCAGTGACGAGGATGAAGGAGAAGGTGATGATGGCGAACAGCATCAGAAAGAGGACGAGAATGAAGACAATCCCGACGCAGAGCCAGCGTCTGCAGTAGGTGAAGACGCCAATACGACACAAGACGGAGCAGAGACTACACCCTCAGTCGAGCAAATTGCTAGTCCTGCATCTGAAGACGAAGACGCAGTTGCCACTTCCCCTGCTCCTGCTGCCGCTGAAGCCCCTTCCGGTCATGTCGACGAAGCACGCATGAAGCTGGATGAATCCGAGTTGCGGGAGCTCAAGGCGTTCACCGACGCTGAGCTCGCCTGGCGTCGATGGGAGAAGGCTGAGAAGACTCGCTGCACCAAACTGAACAAACTCTCGGACCGACACTCGCTGTTGACGACGTCGCAGAAGCAGCTTGCCGTGGATTTGGCGCTTTACGAAGACGCGGACGCACCGTTCTTCGAGCGTCTGCGAGACTTGGAGAAGGCCGCCAACACTCGGATGTGGGACCTTCAGGCCCAAACTCAAGTGGTGCGAGCTCGGTTCGTAGTGGAGCGTGCAGCGCGTGAAGAGTCCGTGTTCCAGATGCGTGACCGCCTGAAGGAGCTGCAGCAGCAGTTGGAAGACGCCTACGCGTTGCCAATGCAAGCCATTCATCCGTTGGAGCGAGTCGAACTCGAGGCGCAGTCTCAAAAACTGGTCGAGTCGCTCAAGAAGCAGGAAGCCGAACTGCAGGCTCGATACGCCAAGGAAGAGGAAGCCAAGGCGCTGCTGGTGTCGCTAGAGCTGCGATCGTGTGATTACACGGACGCGAAGCTGCAGGAGGAGACCAAGCTGTTTGCCGAGAAGCAGGCGCTCTGGGACCTCAACTTCACGCTCGTGGACGAGCTGCAGAGCTGCCGTCAGACCATCGAGCGGCTTTACCTGCTCATGCAGGATGACGAGCCGAAGCCGAAGCCTGAGAGGAATGAGCAAGACCAAGAGTCTGAACCCGTAGACGACGAACATGCTGATGAAGAAGCAGAACCTTCGCCACGAGAACTGTATGAAGAGAACGCTCGCGTGTTCGAGACCAAACTTCAATACTTGCAGCAAGTGAGACGGATCTTGCTCATGTGCTACGACCGAGAGGACCGATGGCGTGCGCTGGCCGCCACCACCTTCATCAAGGACACGACGTCGGACGAGTGGATGACGAGCATGCAGCTATCTCGACAGGAAGACACTCTAGCGCTGCTGCAGACCCAGCACGAAGAGCAGCAGCAAGCTCTGCAGCGCCAAATCAAGCTGCTGACCAAGGTCAAGGCTTCCCTGCAAGCGCAGATCGAAGACCTGAACGCGAAGATGCAGCGCTTACAGAGCGACTACCAAGCGGCTAGTGAAAAGGTCCGGCTGCAGACCCAGGAGGTCATCAGAGCTCTCCGTGCTGAGGCTGAGGAGCACAAGACCGTCCTCGAGAAGGAGAAGCTCAAGTTTCGCTCGGATCGAGAGCGGCTCATTCGTGAGCACGATGCAATTCGAGAGGATCTCGAGAAGCGACTGCAGGGTCTTGACGACGTGATTGACAAGCAAACACACTGGCTTACGGCGGCCAAACGAGAGCTGCAAGCACAGCGAGTCGCCAACGAGGAGCTGCTGAAGACGTACCAGTCGCTCGAGAAGCGCCGTGCAGCTGAGGTGAACGACATGCGCTTCCGCATCTCGGCGCAGATCAAGAAGATCAACAACATCGAAATGTGGAACCTGTCCATGAAGATCTCGGCCAAGGAAGCCCACACGGACTTCATCAACATGCAGAAGGACATGGCCAAGCAGCAGCAACAACACAAGCAGCTGCAGCGCGGGCTGCGGCTGCTGAATTGGCGGCATCGCGTGACAGCGCAGACCATTCTCACGGACGTCAACTTGCTGTTCGCCTTCTTCGCCGACGGAATCGCGATCTTGGCTGGCGCCACACCGGCGATCAACGACGCGCTTCGGGAGAACGCAGGCATCGAGGTGCTTGCTGCGCTCGCGCGACATTCAAGTCAACAGTCGGTACGAGCGATCTGTGCTCGCGCTCTGGGCCAGTTGTCGTGGAATGCCAACGTCACGGCTCGATCGCTGGGGTGGAAGGCGAAGCAGGAGTGGTTCCAGTGGATGAAGACGCAGTCCACCGTCGTGCTGGACAAGCTGTCAGCGTCTAACACAGCGTTTGATGCTGTCGCTAAGGAGGAAGCGATTGAGATGAATTGGCTGGCCGATCCTAGCGCCCCGGTAGACGACATTTCTGGCGAGAGTGACCACGACTTGAGCTCCAAAGGAGGGAAGGACAAGGCCAAGAAGCTCTTGTTCACGGAGACGTGGCAGCAGTTCGACGACAAGGCGTTCCCCGACACCAACGTGGCCAACCAGCAGTACATGGGGCTCTCGTCCAACGTGCTGCAGACCATTCTTGATCTATGCAGGTCACCTGAGACGGACAAGCTGGTCAAGCGCAATGCCTTACACTCGCTAGCTCTGATCGTGCGAAGCTCGAGGAATACGTCGATCATCGGACGTCTAGACGGGAGCATCGCGCTGCTGATCGGCCTGCTGGAGCCCAAGTCGGACCTGATCATTGACGAGGACCCTCACATCGTACGTCACGCAGTCCAAGCGCTCGCCAACCTGGCGTACCGGAACTCGTTCAACCAGCAGCTCGTTTACACACAAGGCGGCATTCTGCTGCTGCTTCGCCTCTGTGATAGGGCTATCAACTCGAGCGACGCGCTAGACGCAGACGTTGACTTGACCCTGGCAACGACGCAGACGCTTTCTCACCTCTCACACGACCACGTCTTGTCCTGCCAGGCCATAGTTGAAGCTCGAGGCATCTCCATCCTCACCAGACTGTGCAACTCACCGAGGATCCACGACGCAATTGACTTGGAGGTCTACGAACTCATCCAGACGTACGCGTCGCAAGTGATCGCCAACGTGATCACATTGTTAGACCAAGAAGACAGCGAGAGCGACAACCGATCGTATCACATTGCAGACTTTATCCTCGAGGAGCAAGCCGGGCTGCCTGGGTACTCAAGCGGTGTTGACCCTGCCATGAAGAAGCCCAACCACGACAACCAGACGCAGCACAACGACGAGCAGCTTGCTCAGCTATCTCCGAAGCATGCCGGCGTCTCCACGTTCGTATTGATGTGTGCATCGTGCAACCGCAACGTGGCATTCCATGGTGCAGTTGTGCTGGGCAGCATCGCTCAACATGACGCCATTCGAGGCGCGATAGGAGCAGCTAGCGGAATGGACGCGCTCTTCCTGCTTGCAGCCCGTACCGACGACTTGCCGATGGTAGCACAAGCCACTTG
Source organism: Phytophthora niederhauseri (assembly GCA_024679275.1). NCBI lineage: Eukaryota > Oomycota > Peronosporomycetes > Peronosporales > Peronosporaceae > Phytophthora > Phytophthora niederhauseri. Next base: position 8,144 of record JAIKVH010000854.1, read on the forward strand.
GGCGTTGGCCAACCTCACGTGGAATCGAGACAACCAGTATCGTGTCGCGCGATATATCGACCAGCTTTACCAGATCTGCACATTGGGATCCAGTCACACTACGTTGGTCTCGCTCAACCAACAGGAAGCTAACCAGCAGCACGAAGAAGACCAAGACGACGACGAGATTCAACCAGAGGACCCCGCTATCAAGGTGCAACGCAAACAACAGGACGACCTACTGATGCGGCAAATTCGAGAGCACGGGCTGTGCATCTTGGCCAACTCGCTGTTCTACAACGATGCCAACCGCCAGCTAGTCGCGTCACACGCTGACTGGATGCAGCTCCTCGCTCGCAACGCTCTTGAAGCGGACGGCGCCACGTTGGATAACTCCGCTCGGGCGTTGTGTTCGCTGTCGTACAGCGACTCCATCGCTCTGAGGATGGGGGCGTCAAGTCTCGTTGATTCCCCGAACAAAGCGAGGAGTGCTAAGCCCACACCACACTCGATGACTGGGCTGCACGTATTCATCCGACTGTGCGGCCGAGCGGGGCTTGTGGGGGTGCAGCAGCACGGTCTCTTCGGAGTCATCAACTTGTGCCTCCACGACTCGAACAAGACGAGGATGCTCGAGATCCCGCACGGCATCGACACGCTCGTGAACCTGAGTGGACACATGAACAAGGAGCTGAGCGAGCCGGCACTCGAGGCGCTGGAACTGCTGGCCGACCTGCGTCAGCTGAAGCAGGACCACGGGATCTCCTCCGCGCAGTCGTTCGAGTCCGTCGACATGAAGAAGCTCATCGCGTTACTGTCGGACGCAACGAATCCGTCCCTTGTGGCGATGATAAGCGACGCCATCGCCGACGAAGTCTGGAAGAGACCCAGCGCCCAAGTGCGACTCCGCAACGAGCACGGCCTCGAGAAGCTACTAGAAATCTGCTCCAAGCCGTCGCCTCTGTTCCCCGCTGCCACGTCCGGGAGTTCTCCTGCTGCGGCCGCTGAGATCGAGCGACGAGTGCGGATTTCTTGCCTGTGGGCGCTGCGGAATACGGTGGCGAGCAATGTGCGCAACCAAGACCTTGTTGGAGCATTGGGAGGCGTCCAACAACTCGTGAGTGTTTATGATCGGGAACGACAGAGCGAAGAAGTGGTGGAGGCTCTACTGGCTGCACTGGTGGCTGTGGTCATGAAGCACCCGCGGAACAGTCAGCAGCTCGTGCAATTCGGACTCGACATGCTCATCGCGCTGGCTGATGGGACCGAGGACGGCGACAGACTCGAAGACGAAGATCGACGCAGCAGAGGAGTTGTTCTGCCGCCGTTGAATCCGTCAGCAGCGACTCGTTCGACGGCATCGTCGCCTTCCAAGAGGGTGGACGCGGGGAACTTCACGTTCGTGCCCACCAAGACGGAGGAGAAGCAGCTCGAGAACGCAACACTCGCTCGAGAGCTCCTGCATCTGGTCGCCCCCTACAACACCCGGCAGGACGCACCTGCTTCTCCTGACGCAAAGGTCAGAAGGAGGCAACAACTGCAGTCGTCGTCGTCGGCTGCTTCGCCCGTGCACAGACGCTAGAAATCTTCAGAGCAGTCTTCAGCTCTGAAGATTTGTTAAACGGCACCGGCCACGCACGAGAAGATTCAGCAGATGCTTGGGCACCAAGCAGCATTTTGGCGATCTTCCATCCGTGGTTGTGGTTTAGAAATCTTCAGAGCTGTCTTCAGCTCTGAAGATTTGTTAAACGGCACCGGCCACGCACGAGCGAGATTCAGCAGATGCTTGGGCACCAAGCAGCATTTTGGCGATCTTCCATCCGTGGTTGTGGTTTGCGATCACCACCATCGATCGATTGTCAGTCGCCGATGGAATTCTGGCAATGAAGAGATTGATCTACACGTCGTGTTACGCATATTCGGCTGTACAAACACTGCTTAGGTAGTCTTGCTGCGGATGCCTCAACAGCTCTCTGCGTATCCGTAACAACGAACGGCGCCTGCTGCTGCGATGAAGAATACTTAGTTGTGCATGGTCGCCAGGTACTCCTTGCACTCGGCCAGCTCCTGGTCCCGGCGGGCCTTCGACCAGCCGAGCAGCTCGCCCATCATGTGCACCACGCGCGGGGCCAGCTCCATGCCCACACCGCTGTCGATGAAGGCCAGACGCATGCGGCGGCCCAGAATGTCCGTCGCCTTCATGGCGTACTCCTGACGGACAGCGAACACGACCTCAGCCTCGAGGTACGGGTACTTGGGGTGCAGGCGGCGCGGGTGGTCGCTGCGCTTGCGGTCCAGGAAGCCGTCCTGCTCGATCTCGGCCACCTGCAGAGCGCGCGTGCCGTAGTTGCGCATCAGGTGCTCGGCGATGTCCTTGTCCAGGTTGAAGTTCTCGCGCAGGGTCACGGTGATCTTGTCGAACTTCTTGTTGCACACCTCGCCGATGCGGTCAGCGCCGATGATCCCCACCTCCTTGGTCTTGCACGGCGAAGCCTTGGCCTTGATCTCCGGCACCGTCTCCACGAGCTTGTCGATCGCGTCCTGCGCCATGCGACGGTACGTGGTCCACTTGCCGCCGGCAATCGTCACCATGTTCGACTCGGACACCTCCACGACGTGCTCGCGCGAGATCTTGGCCGTCGAGCCGTCGGCGTGACGCGGGTCCTTCACGAGCGGACGGATGCCCGACCAGGCCGACTTGATGTCGTTGCGCGTGACGTCCTTGGCCAGGTAGCGGTTGGCCTCGTCGATGATGAAGTCGACCTCCTCCTTGGTGGGGGACGGCAGCATCGTGATCTCGGACTGCGAGTCGGTCGTGCCGGCCAGCGTTCCGTTCTCCCACGGCAGGAAGAACAGCACGCGGCCGTCGCTGGTCTTGGGGACGATCAGACCCATGCGGTTGGGGCTGAAGTGGTCGGGCAGCACCGTGTGCACGCCGGCAGCGGGCACGCAGATCTTCTCCTTCTTGGGGTCGTCCATCTGACGCAGCGCGTCCGTGAAGGGGCCCGTGGCGTTCACGACGGCGTGCGCCTTGACGTCCCACTCCTCGCCGGTGATGGAGTCCTTGACGTGGGCGCCGCGCACCTTGCCCTCGTCGTCCTTGAGCAGGTGCATGACCTTGACGTAGTTGGCGACCGTGGCGCCGTTCTGCGTGGCCGTGAGCGCGATGGACACGTTCATGCGCGTGTCGTTCATCTGGCCGTCGTAGTAGACGATGGCGCCCTTGAGGCCCTCCTTGCGCAGCATGGGGAACTGGAACATGGCCTCCTCGGCGTTGATGTAGTAGCTGCCGGGCACGAAGCGCTTGCTGCCGGCCACGACGTCGTAGGCCTTGGCGCCCACCCACATGTAGGGCACCTCCCACCACTTGTAGATGGGGATCATGATGGGCAGCGGCCGGTTCATGTAGGGCGCGGCCGAGAGGAAGAACGAGCGCTCCTCGAGCGCCTCGTTCACGAGCTTGAAGGCCGCGTAGTCCAGCTTCATGAAGGCTGTCTCCAGGTAGCGGATGCCGCCGTGGATGAGCTTCGTGGAGCGGCCCGACGTGCCGGCCGCGAAGTCGGCGGCCTCCACGACGGCCGTGTTGAGGCCGCGCGTGGCCGCGTCCAGCGCGCAGCCGGAGCCCGTGGCGCCGCCGCCGAT
>JAIKVH010000855.1:0-11760 GCA_024679275.1 Phytophthora niederhauseri
GCTTCTTCGAAGCCACCTACCAAGGGCTCCGTTGTGGGTCTCAAGAATGCTGCGATACATTGGAGGTCGTGCCTTCTGTCGTACCCGTAAAAGCGTGTCGACGTTAATAGTTGGGGTCTCGACATGGGTCTGTTGAGCGAGCTTGTTGATGCCGTGGAGTTGGAACCTGTGGTTATGCGGGCCATTTCGAACTACTACAAAGCGTATTTGTTTCATTCAGCTCGACGGAACCTTGGTTCTTGCACAACCGGAACAAGGCCTCTTGATTTAATGGAAAAATGGATGTAAGATTTTCACTAAAAAGATAAATACTTACATGAGTGTATTTCCGAGATTAAACGTTTCTCGAGAAATTCTACAAGAGAAGTCTGTTGAAGCAAATGATTTTTTAAGCAATCACTGAATCAATTGGCGCAGCTGACGATACTCATTACACCACAGTTGACTCCGACGAGCGGTGTAGCTCGAAAACCAAGACCAAAGAGCCTACTTAGGCGATGCTGCATGAAAACATAAACTACGCCAGTGTTTTCTTGGTTAGTATAATGATCGAAACAGCTATGACCACACTGGGTGGTAAATGCTGCTGGCTCCGGCTTCTGTGAACACTACTACAATCATGGATAGCATCATTAAAAAGTAGGCACCAAGTGTACATGGTGTTAATCCACAATGTGTACGCGAGCGCCAGAGCGCTGCGTTGCTCTGAAATAAACCCGTGACAGGCCGACTCACGCATCCCTGGGTATTCACCCTTTCGACAGAGCGGAACGATTACCTTGAAGACGGCAATAGATCTGAACTCTGGAAACCGCACGGTACTTTAGGGTCATTAGAGGTAGCGCCGATCCTTCCACAAGAAGTAGATGGTCATTGGTTCGCGGGCTTTAGAAGCCCGCTTGATATCGCAGTTCTGTGTTTTTTTGTAGTTGCTGACTTAATGTCGTTTGATGACAAACTCGCCTGGGGTGGCAAGCACAGTTCTTACGAACTGCGAACTAGCACCACACAGGTGCTCACTTTCGAATCCGCTTCCAACCGCACAAGCCCGCACCCACCTCCACCATGCAGAAGGCCTCGTTCCTCGCCGCCCTCGTCCTTGGCATCACCGGCCCCGCCATCTTCGCTGCTGGCCAAGAATCGACCAAGGCGTCGCTCTTCCTCGGGGCGTCGCAGGACCTCGCGGACAGCGTCATCTGCCTCAACGGCCAGTCCACCTGCCGCAGCCTGCGTGAGCTCGAGGAGGACGCCGAGGACTTGGCCAACTATTCCATCCTCAAGCCGCTCAACGAGACGTCGGGGGACAAGGAGATGGTCTGCTTCGGGCCCTGCTGTGCCCGTTGCTACCAGTACCGCAGTCGCCGCCTCGAGGAGGTCGTGGACGAGCACCGCCGCCTCGAGGTGTCGGGCAAGAGCCACGTCCAGGAGATCGCGTGCGTCAACGAGCCCTGGGGACTGCAGTGCAACTAGGGTCGACCACGTCTCCAGAGCTCGTTGTCCGAGCCAAACCATTACTGATCCGTCAACAAACAGTCTGCCACGTCGTATTTGGGTAGTTATTGAGTTGTGAACAAGCCTAAATAATGCAACCAGAAGTTGTTTCTCACTTAGCTATACAGAGTCTACTAATTGGTTACGCGAACGCGTAAATACTTGCATTGCATGTTGTTTCTCCAGGATTTGTTCGTCGTTTTTGACAAATTGGTCTTGCCGAAACAGGTGCGCAGTTGTCGGTGTGGCAGTGGCTGCTTGAAGTTTTAGCACGACATCATTTCGAAAGTTCCGTGGTTGTACTAAGTATTGTAGTACATGTGCATCCAATACGAAGGAGTTGTGTGTCATTCTAATGGACACGACTCCGTTCCAGTGCTCTCGGTTCGCTTATTTGAGGTGAGGCTTGCACCGCATCTACAGTAAGTTAGAGTCAAAGAACCACCTAGAATTTGCAGGCTTGCCCTCGCTCAGGGTGGGCGGCTATCACTTGAGCCACGCCAAACCTCCTGACCATTTTGCAATTTCCATCGGAAAGCATAAGTCCGCCCACTCTAAAGACCAAGACAACATGCGCGCGTCATTCGGCCACGCATTTGCTCTCATCGCTCTCGGCTTCATCGCCATCGACTCGGCCGCCGCTGAAAGTCTCCGTGGCGCCAACGATGTCGGCTCGGAGACGCGCCAACTGAGAGGGACCGACAGCCCTGGGTCGTCGGTTGCGTCTGTTCATGGGAGCAAGGCTGATCTTGAGGAGGCAACCGACTACCACCACGGGCACCAGAAGAGGATCTGCGAGTTTGGAACGTGCTGGTATGTCGACATCTTTGACTACGCCAACAAGTAGGGAGAGCAAGGAAGATGCATCTGGAAGTTCGATGAGTGCGCGAAATGCCTGTGCGAGGTGGTAGCAAGCATCCAAGCCTACTTGTTGTAGCAATCTCGTATCCGGATAGCGTTCGTTTCGAGCGCTTTAGCGTATCCAAGCCTACTTGTTGTAGCAATCTCGTATCCGGATAGCGTTCGTTTCGAGCGCTTTAGCGTAAAATAAATCAAGGGATCCAACGTTACTTGAGAACCTCAAGACAAGTTTCATCGTGATTTAGCGAGTGTGGATGGTATTCTAATAACAAAACTCGAAAGATTTATCTATCGTTCAGACGACTGTCATCGACTAACCAGCATTGAGCTTGGTATATGTAAGTACGACCGAGATCGATAGGAGCTCGACCCGCAAGTAATCGCGTACAGTGCTGACGGTATTTTCGATTTCTGATGACCTGGACATATACAACGAAAACAATTACAACATCTACGGTTCAACCCACATCGCTGCCTACAAAAGTACCACCACAATATAGACGATTTTGCTCGAGAGAGGTTTTCTAAGGCGGTAAATTCTTTTGGGAGATCAGGACTAAAGTGAGCAACGTTGGAAATAGGTCTTGGGTAAGATGCGAGATACCAACCTTTATCCTGGGAGACCAGCTTGCTGGTTTACGGTACCAGCCTCACAAACTTTAATTCGTCACGAATGTATTCCCAGTTACAGGTAACGTCCAGGAGACATCGAAATCGCAATTAGTGAGGGTACAAAACCTTCTCGAAAACAAAACACTTCTTTTATATTTTTCACTTCTCAAGTTTTAAGAAATTAGACAGGCACTTGTTCGCTTCAATTTGACTGGAACATCGTCTCGTACTTCTCCAGTTGCATATTACCGGTCAGATGCTGCGGCTGCGAAGCAGGCGCAGTAAATGGCCGTAGTTATTATCAACTAACCGTGCTTCTAGACTCGAATGTCGTCCTAGGTTAGATTTTGCGCTGCAAAACCGCCATCGACAGGCACCTCCTGCGCCTGCTTCGCAGCTGCCTGCCTTTGACTGCTAGGGCTCTCGAAAGGTGTAGTTTCGGCTTAGCTCCCAATGCGTAGGTCCACAGGCAGTTCACCAACTACTGCACCGAGCACTAAAGAATATACAACGGGTCCGATACGAACGTGAATTAGAAGTACACGCGTCCACTTTTACAGAGTGTCACAGTGAGGGGCGCTGCATCGGAGCATCTTTAATGTACTAAACTAAAAGTAAACTATCTGCCTGAGAACAACCATGCAGAACTTTCACTTCCAGGACAAACAATACTAAGTAGAAAAGTGGTCTCCTAGCCAGAGCGCAGCAACCTTGTTGTCGTAGTCGTTTAGAGCACTTTAACGATAATAGCCAAGGCGTCCAGGAAAGCTAATTTGCTAGATAAATCTCTTCTCCACAGGCAGTGAAGCTGTGAAATTCACCGGCTGTCATCGACTGACAAGCATTGAGCTTACTGTAACTTACGGTCTGTAAGCGCGAGCCAATGGCCATAGCCAACTTGAGTTCTACCCATGAAAATTCGTGTTGCTGGTATCTATTTTAAATACTACGTATTATTGAACTTGAGTTCTACCCATGAAAATTCGTGTTGCTGGTATCTATTTTAAATACTACGTATTATTGCCGTTTGCAGATATTTTGGCCAACGCATGGTTATTATCTCGTTAATAATCTCGGTTTTAATCCAGCCAGCTCTTAATTAAGGCCTAGGTCTGATTTATATATCTCGCCAGTACTGGTCTAAGATCGAAGCTTGGGGCTCTGTTTTCCCGACCAAAACGCTTTTCTCCGGCTTGGAAACGCAGAAATGCCATTCTAGACCAGCCAAACCGAGTTTCTGGACCTAAAAGCGGCCTCCACCAAAGCACAAAGCTAAATCAGCCCTCGCCTATCTCATGTCCACTCATAGTAAGAGACAGGCGTGGTCTATTTTAGAGGTCTATTTTAGAGGACAAAGTATTTGCAAGCGGCAATATAGTACGCATTTTTTAAACACATTTTGAGCCACGAGGTTAGATGAAATGATACATGTACATAGTAGTATCCGATAGTAAACGTGGTCTCGCGTTCATTACGCTAGTTAAGAGTCACCTGGTTGAGCCTCCTGGCTAGTGTAGCGTTCGCATACGTCAGATACATGTACTACTAACGTTAAAGAAGTTGATCCTTAAACGAATTACGCTCGTCTTCTTGAAGTGATCCGAGTCGTCAAGAGTTGCCTACCTTGGTGACCACCAAGTTGGTCACGGTAACGTTAGGCTCTCCTGCGGCTGGGTAATTGCGGAGCTCTCCACACATGCCACCTCACCTGACCATTGACCAGACCCCTCTGACTGAATAAACACACGCATGTAGTTTTTGATTTATCGTTTTGTGCCATCTACCTACTGCCAATTGCACTTGCCTACCTACCTACCAGGACGGAGTGGACGCCGCCTCGCCGCCGCAGCTCTCGCCGCAGCCGACCCCGCCCGAAGAAATGGGCTTGGGGGCCTTGCCACGCATCGCGGCGCGGAACAGGTCCGCCTTGTGCTGCTTGAAGAGCGTCTTGAGGCCGCCGCCGTTGAGGAAGGCCTCCTCGAGCTGCGTGAGCGAGAAGGCCACCTGGTGGTCCTTGACGCTCACCACGCGGTTGCGCAGGTCGACGGTCACCTCCTCGCCCTCGGCCGCCAGCTCGTGGAACTTCTCGTCCGTGACGACGATGCCCAGCAGCGCGTTGTTGGGCTGGTTGCGGGCGTAGATGTAGGCGAACGACTTGGCGATGACGGCCTGCACGCCGACGGCCTTGAGGCAGATGGCGGCCTCCTCACGCGACGAGCCGCTGCCGAAGGCCGTGCCGGCCACGATGATGTTGAAGCCGTCCTTGACCTTCTGCGGGAACTCGGGGCGCACGTAGGCGAACGACTTGGCGGCCAGCACGTCCAGCTCCGTCTCGCAGTCCTCGGGCCACAGCGGCGACGACTTGTTCAGGCCCATGAACTGGGCCGGGATCACGGCGTCCGTGTCGATGTTGTCGCCGAACACCTGCACCTTGCCGCTGAACTTGGGCGGCAGCGCGGCCTCGAGCTCAGCCACGGCGGCCTGCTCCTTGGCCTGCTGGACGCTCTCGTCGTCGCCGCCCGAGGCGAGCACGGGCTGCGGCTCCGTGACCTTGTACGACTTGGTCGACTTGGCCGGCGACGGGGTCGACGCGTCGGGCTCCACCCAGTTGCGGTAGTTGTCGAAGTCGTCCTTGTTGATCTTGTCCAGGTACGGCAGCGGGTCCACGACCTCCATGTCGAAGCTCGAGGCGGCCACAACCGCGGCCGAACTCAGGTTACCGATGGAGCCCTTGCCCATGCGGTTGCGGAAGTTGCGGTTCTGGCTGGAGAGCCACACCTCGCCCTCGCCGGCGACATCGGCACCAATACCCACGCAGAAGCTGCAGCTCGGGACGCCGACCGTGAAGCCAGCCTCCTCGTAGATGCGGATGAGGCCCAGCTCCTTGAGGCGGTCGATGATCTCGAGACTGCCGGGGGTCACGCGGCGCTGGCCGTTGGCCGACGGGCGCTTGCCCTCGAGCATGGCCTGCTGCAGCACCATGGCGCCGAGGATCAGGTCCTCCTGCGTCGTGGTACAGGCGCCGATGAAGCAGCCGTCCAGCTTCATGCCGAGCTTCTCCTGCACGCTGACGCAGTTGTCCGGGGACGGGTAGAGCGCGATGAGCGGCTTGACGTCGGCCAGGTTGATCACGTGGTGGGCGGCGTAGCTGCAGCCCTCGTCGGGCTCGAAGAACAGCGCCTCGTCGAAGTGCGACTCGCGCGCCTCGAGCACGCGCTGCGTGATGGCGTCGGCCTGGAACACGCCGGCGATGCCGCCGAACTCGGTGCTCATTGCAGCCCTCGTCGGGCTCGAAGAACAGCGCCTCGTCGAAGTGCGACTCGCGCGCCTCCAGCACGCGCTGCGTGATGGCGTCGGCCTGGAACACGCCGGCGATGCCGCCGAACTCGGTGCTCATGTTGGCCACGGCGAAGCGCGCGTCGTCCGAGAGGTACTTGAGGCCCGAGCCGCCGTAGTACACGGCGCGCTCGAAGGCCACCGTGTTGCGCTTGAGCTCGCCGAGGATGTGCAGGATGACGTCCTTGCCGCCGATGCCGAAGCGCGGGGCGCCCACGAACTCGATGAAGCAGACCTCGGGCACCTTGAACCACGTCTGGCCCGTGACCAGCGGCATGACGACGTCGCCGGCGCCCAGGCCGGCGGCGAAGGCGCCCATGCCGCCGGCGCTGCACGTGTGGCTGTCAGCGCCGATGACGATCTGGCCGGGCTGCGCGCGCTTGCGGGCGAACTCGGTGTGCATGATGGTGGTGTTGGCCGGCTGGAAGTCCGTGAGCCCGTGGGTCTTGGCGAAGTTGGTGGACATCTCGATGAGCGCCTTCTGCTTGGGCAGGTGGTTCACGCGCGGGTCCACGGTGTGGTCCAGCGCCAGCCAGAAGCGGTCGGGCCGGTGCAGCGGCGGCCGCCCGATGGCCGCGTGCATGGTGTCCATGGCCTGGAAGGTCAGCTCGCTGGCGATGGTCCAGTCCGCCTTGACGCACAGCACGTCGCCCACGCGCACGTGCGGCTGCGAGAGGCCCACGGCGTGGTGGCACAGGATCTTCTCGATCACGTTCATGGGGGGCGAGGCGGCCATGGCTTCTTGCGGTGGATGCAGGCGGGCGGAGCAGGAGGAGGGTGCGAGTCCGGTGGTGCAACGCGAAATGCCCAGAGCTTGAGGAGCTCAAACGTCGGTCTCCACAAGGGATTACGATCGGCTTTGGCAGGTGTTGCGCATACAACAATGTAGCCATGCGTGTTCAACTCGACAACAATGTAGCCATGCGTGTTCAACTCGACATCTGTGAGACGCGGTCGGCTGGGCCGATTTTCTTGTGGACGCAGCAGCACCAGACTGAGAAGGCTCGTGTGGCGGAGGCGATGGTGCTCTCTGCATTCTATCTATCCATACGTCTCAACGTGTTGGTTGCCATTGCTGCTGCTGCAGTATCGAATGAGGTTTGAAGTCAAGAGGGTCCCTCTCGACTTGGTACCGTACCAACGATCAAGTGCAAGTCCCGGTGCCGGTGCTTTGATGGTGCTTTGATTACTCTGGGTATCCTGCGCAGTTGCTTCAGGTTCGGGTACGGCGGGGTTTTTCGTTTTTACGGCGCGGCGTAGGCGAGTCCGAGGTCGAGGCGGACCTTGTCCATGATCTTCATGATGCCGAGCGACTCAGCGTGCGAGTACTCGCTCCTCTCGATTCGGTTGCTCTGGATGGCCTCCGTGACGGCCTGCGCCTCGTAGAGGAAGCCCGAGTGGTGGTCGGTCGGCGTCGGCCACGGGAAGCGCGACGTCTTCTCCGTCTCCTTCCCGTTCGCGTCGTACGTGACGACCGAGATCTCCATCGTCGCGTGGGCTGGCGGGTGGATGAAGATCCGGCCCTTGGTCCCCGTGATGGTCACGGTCTCACTGATCCGCGCCAGGGTCGAGTACTCGACCGTGGCAAAGCGTTGGCCGCTGTACTCGAGCGTGATGGAGCTGTACACATCCACGCCCTCATCACTGAGCTTCCCAGCGGCCGTCACCTTCTCAGGCTCGAACCCGAACACCATCGTGGCAGACGCCAGCACGTAGACGCCGATGTCCAACAACCCGCCACCGCCCAGCTCCTTCTTCCAGATGCGGTCATTGTCCGCTTTGAACGGGACGCCGAAGGCTGAGTGCACGTGGTGGACGTCGCCGATCCCGCCGTCGTCCAGCAGTTGACGAACGAAGCGGATCGCGGGGAAGAAGCGCGCCCACATGCCCTCCATGAAGAAGAGCTGCTTCTGCTGCGCCAGCGTGATGACCGCTTCCGCCTCTTTCGCGTTCATGGCCATGGGCTTCTCCACCAACACGTGCTTGCCATGGTTCAAGGCCAGCGTCGCAAGCTTGCAATGCGTCGGGTGGATCGTGCCGATGTACACCACGTCCACCTCTGGATCGGAGCACAGCGCCTCGTACGAGTCGTATGCATGAGGGATACCTGCACGTGACGGTGTCAGGTTTTCGTTTGAAAGTTCGCGCGGAAGTTGGACACCTTACCGTGCTTTTTGGCGAATTCCTCGGCCTTGTCCAGTGATCGAGCGGCGCAGGCGTGGAAGATGGCAGTCTCCAGAGGCTTCACGTTACTGACGAAGGTGTGGGAGATGCGGCCGCAGCCGAGAATGCCCCAGCTTAAAGGGGTGGAGCTCATGTCCACAACTTCTGTGCCGAGTGCGACGAAAACGAGAATGACGTGGCGACTTGAGGAACTCACGCGGCTCAGGGCTCTCGAGGCTCTAATTGCTCACGATATCGTTGTGGTTGAAGTTTAGAGCTACTGCACGTGTGTACTGACTGCCTAGCTACTCCTAGCGATCGGCCGGGTATACCAGGCCGATGTCCTCACGGATTTTATCCATGATGGCCACGATGCCCAGAGATTCTTCCAGCGAGTATTCCTCTGCCTCGAGCTTCTCGGACTGGATGGCCTTGGTCACAGCTTCGCCCTCGTGCAAGAATCCCGAGTACCCGTTGTCTGGGTCCGGCCAGGGGAACGTCTTCGTTGTCGCTTCCTCTTTGCCTGGCCCAACACTGCGAATGATCGAGACTTCCGTCGCCAAATGGGCCGGCGTATGGATGTGGATGCGGCCGGTGGTTCCTGAAATCGTGACGGTCTCGCTTAGCTGCACAAGCATCGAGTACTCGATCGTGGCGAAGCGCTGGTCGCTGTACTGCAGCGTCACCGAGTTATGGACGTCCACCCCACCGTCGTTAAGCGTACCAGCAGACGTCACCTTCTCGGGCTGCGTGCCGAACACCATCGTCGTGAAGGCAAGAGGGTAGATGCCGATGTCCAGCAGCCCTCCCCCTCCCAGTTCGTTCTTCCACAGGCGCGCCTCGTCCTGGGGGAACGGATACCCGATCTCGGCCTGAACGTGGCGCACCTCGCCGATCTCGTTGTCGGCCAGCAGCTTGCGCACGAAGCGGATGCTCGGGAAGAAGCGCGTCCACATTCCCTCCATGAGGAAGCGCTTCTTCTCCCTCGCCAGTGCAATCAGCGACGCCGACTGCTTGGCGTTCATGGCCATGGGCTTCTCCACCAGGACGTGTTTGCCATGGTTTAGGGCCAACGTCGCGTGCTCGCAATGCCAGGGGTGCAGAGTGCCGATGTACACGACGTCGACCTCCGGGTCGGAGCAAAGAGCCTCGTACGAGTCGTACGCGCGAGCGATACCTGGTCGAAGCAGACAATAAACCACTTCAGCACCAAGTTTGAACTATTGCAAAGACCGACATGGAGCGCACCGTGAGCATTGGCAAATTGCTGCGCGCTTTCAAGCGATCTGGCCGCACAGGCCTGGAACGTCACGTTCTCCAGCGGCTTGATAGCGCCAGCGAAGGCGTGCGAGATCCGGCCACAGCCAAGGAACCCCCATCGCAGCGGGGACGTCTCAGCCATAGTTGTCAAACGGACAGAGTTTTCGGCAATGTGAGAATGCAATATTGTGGCAGGCTGCTGTGCTGCCTAGCGCGACTTCACTGCGATGATTCGTGGTTGAAGAGAAGGCGATCCACAGCTGAATCACGCTGACAAATCCCACGTGCGTTCACGCAAGCCCGAGCTCAGCAGCTCGGAGCTGCTCTACATTATTGCACCGTGGCTTGTAGACGCATGGTGTAAAGTTCTCTTGACGCTGCTTCTAACGCTTATAGGTATTGACGTTGTAGCTTACGCCAGCGGTAAGTTGCACGTATTCGTAGCCAGTAGAGCCGATAGGGGAATTGTTTGGCGGTTCCAAATTGGCACGCGGGCTCGCGATGCCCACGGGCTCTCGCAAACTAAGCTTACCGGTATGCCATGAGATGATAGTGCAGACGTCAAGTTGACGAAGGCGCGGTTCAAGCGATGGATCCATGGACGCACAGCATCTGATTAACCTCCACCGCGGACGTAGATGCTCTGCAGTCTGCCAATTACATTGCACTGCACAGTGTGCAGTGCACACGCTGTACTCAGACGTACAAGACTGCCAGCATCAATGATGCGTGGATGCACGTTTCATCATGCAAGCATTTTGTGACTCGAAAATCGGCGTTGACTTGGAGCTCACCCTCCATTATCCAGCAAAACCTTCCGATAATTGCTACCGGTAGTCCGTTGTAAGAGATCTTCGTGCGATTGACGATTTTCGTATCCTTGTCCATTTCGAGTTTTTCACCTTGACCCACACGTAATAACGGATCCCATGACCGCCCCTCTTCGCTGGGGCTTCCTCGGCTGCGGCCGCATCTCGTCCGACTTCGTGAGCGCCATGAAGTCGCTGGACAACGTGGTGTTCCAGGCCTGCGCCGCGCGCTCGCTCGCCAGCGCCCAAGCCTTCGCCACGGAGCACGGTACCAAATCGATACCTCAAAACTATTTTAAGATGAGGACACAAAAGTACTCAAACTATTTTCGATTCTTATCATTGCGTAGAAAACTATTTTAAGATGAGGACACAAAAGTACTCAAACTATTTTCGATTCTTATCATTGCGTAGGTATCGCCAAGGCCTACGACTCGTACGAAGCTCTGGTCTCGGACGCCGAAGTGGACGTCGTGTACATCGGAACGCTGCACCCGTGGCACTACGAGCACACGGTGCTGGCCCTGAACCACGGCAAGCATGTTCTGGTGGAGAAGCCCATGGCCATGAACGCGACTCAAGCCTCGGCCGCCATCGCCCTCACATCGCCCTCGCCCGAGAGAAGAAGCTCTTCCTCATGGAGGGAATGTGGACGCGCTTCTTCCCCGCCATCCGCCACGTGCGCCAACTGCTGGCGGACAAGGAGATCGGGGACGTCCACCACGTCCACGCGGCCTTTGGCTGCCAGTTCGACGCCGACAATGCTCGTATGTGGCACAACGAGCTGGGCGGAGGCGGCCTCCTGGACATCGGCATCTACCCGCTGGCCTTCGCCACGATGGTGTTCGGAGCCAAGCCCGAGAAGGTCACGTCGGCCGGCAAGCTGAACGACGGAGGGGTGGACATCTACAACTCGGTCACGCTGGAGTACAGCGACTCCCGCTTCGCTACCATTGAGTACACGATGCTGGCCACGATGGATGAGACGCTGACCATCACGGGCAGCAAGGGACGCATCCACCTCCCGGCGCCGGCTCACACGGCCACGGAGGTGAGGCTCGTCAAGTACGCGGAGGACGGCTCGCAGAAGGAGACCAAGTCGCTGTTCCCGTGGCCGGCGCCTGCCCCCGGTGTCACCTTCAACTACGGCGGCTCGGAGGGCTTCCGCTACGAGGCGGAGACGGTGATCGAGGCCATCCAGAGCAAGCAGCTCGAGAGCAAGGAGTAC
>JAIKVH010000856.1:423-11763 GCA_024679275.1 Phytophthora niederhauseri
GGTAGAGCGATGCTGCTTTTCACGCGGCTTCGTGTAACGCGTCTGCATTAGGCCCGTGTAGATATCGGCTAGTTCCGAAGCTTCGTCTCTTTCAGCATCAGATTGCCCCCACTCGTCGTCGTCACCCTTGCTGTTGTCTTCAGATTCGCTCCAGCTGCCACTTTCACCATCGTCATCAAGCTCTTTTAGCAGTGCTTCTATGAACAGCGCGCTTGACACAGCGCTGGCAATCTTGCTTTTCTCGGTGGCAGGCATGCTTCGGTATGCTTCTGCTACCAGACCACGACGCAGCGAGCCTCAAACGGAGGCAGCTTGCCCCACCATGAAGTGTGGCGGCAGCGGTAACTACTTGTGACCTGCCTAAAGAGTTAATATGGTCATCAATTATTTGTGAGCATCAATCCACTAGCGGCCTGGGTATGTCTAGCGATCCTTGCTTCCTTACCTCACCCTGCTAGGAGTGCTTGCCGGCTGGGTGTCGAGGCCAGAAGCTGCGTGGGGCGGCGCCGTACAGCAGCGCCAGGTTCCGTTGCTGCTAGCTCGCGACAGGATCCGTTGCTGCTAACTCGCGACGCAGTAAGCCGCAAGCCAATGCAAAAGTTGCACTTGAGAATAGGAGGAATTTTAGGGTGTCAGAGTTTGGCTGTTATTTTTCGCCTCATCGTTTGTCTCATTTTTTACAACGGATTGTTGCAAAAGATGTGATGTCTGAAACCCCCTATTGCTGTCTTTATCTTTTGATTGCTGTCATTTGCTACAAATATGCTACGCCTGCTCCAACTACAGACATTCCGTTTCCCCCGTGACCGTGCGCCACGCAGCTCGTGGTCGGATGGAGACTCCTGCAGCCACTGAATTACGTTTTGGCATACTACAGGGCGTCCCAGTTCTGCGGTGGCGACGACCAATTCCGCAAAGATTGGCCAAAGGCTTTTGACGGCTCTGTACACTGAAGATATACAGCCCTACTTATTTGCGTACTAGTTTATCATTGGGGGCCCTGCTCAAATTCTGGCCAATAGTGCAGGTAATCTCGGATAGGGTGTGCCAACCGGACACTTTGTACATGCACTCCCTCGGATGGGATTTGGTCTCTCACGCGAAGGCAGCAAAGGCATCCATTCAACATGCAACACCGAAGCGCCGCACCATTGTGGAGATACCGAGCCCGCCAGACTATTTCAACGTCGTACTAATACATCGGGACGAATCTGACATCAGTGATGAAAGATGGCCACCTGAAGCAACGGAGATGGTAGTCAATGATGGCGGGGTCACTAGCGAACGAAGGGGTACGTCCCAATTGGACTTTTGTCTGATAAGGGAGGAGATTCGTGAAGCGTGAAGTTTTCTCGTCTTGATTCCGAAGTCAACAAGCTGTACAAGTACATCATGCATGCTGTTTAACTAGCTTTCGTTCAAACCGTTTAGAAAGCGCAAGGAGCAACTCTAAAACGGGTCACACTACTGCTCGACGGATCTCAGACTAAACCAGTTTGGGCCTTTGAACATTTGTATGATGGAACGACCCGTGTTAGAACTGTATTTGGACTCCGATGCTTACCACTATCGTCGAGAAACTCTACATGTACTCAAGTTATGACCCAACATCTACACAGTCAAGTAGTTAATGAGTACACTTGTAACTTGGCTGCTTTTGCGCGCGTCTGTAACTCACACCGCACTGCGAAGGAGGAAGAGAAGAATGAACGCGCTGCGGGGGAATAAAGCGACTTGCTGCTCCTGATCTATTTTTGTGTTGTGTGGTTTCCCCCTCTTTACTTTTCTCTCTCCTTTCCCAGCTCCTGAGTCTTGTGTATCTGCACTTCAACTTACTGTAGAGCAAAAACTACACTGCAACACTAGCGACAGGTGAGGACCAGAAATTCACAACAAGTAATTTAAGTATTGGCGAGAGCGGCTACTAGACGAGTAAGGTATGAGAACGATAATGCAATATTTCACGTTACACCACCAATGTAATATCTGTCTTCCCGGCCTCAAGCAACACCCCTTGTTATAAAGTGTATTAAAATACATGTACCTGGGCCAGTAAACCGTGAAGGCGAACATGGCAGAGTGCAAGCTCGATGCGCTCGTCTAGTAAGCAAGAAGCAGGCACGATATCGGCCAGGATTATGGCTGGTGCGGCCACCGGGACATCGTCAAAATTATCTATGTATGCAAGGTACGAGGAAGGCTGCACTGAGTGCAGAGCAGCGTTATAGAGGATGGTATATTCATGCCATTGCGTAGCATCGGTGAGGCTGCCAGGAACAGTCAATGGCGTGCGGTCGGGCATGGTCAGAATGTACTGGTGGCAAGTAGAGGTAACTGAAGACGGGCTACCTAGGACATGTCCTGGTTCGAGCTAAATTTATTGCTGTTTAGTCGGCTGACTACACCCGACACTGCTCGCAGCTGTAGCCTCGCCTACGGATCGCATGTTGGAACAATACGCGCCCGCGGTAGTTGCCCAAGCTAGACGTGGTCAAGCTTTTGTCCCAACATGTCCTGGGAGCTGCACTGAGCAAAGCGACTCCTTAGACGTCGAAGCCGTTTCGATGGAGACTTGTAGTGCCTCTTACGTTTGGAAAGCACAAAAGCTTGTTCAGTTTGTGGAGGACGAAGTGGCCCAGTTGATGAGGAACATGCCAGACTCGTGTGCGAGGATATGGGGGAGTCACGCCTAATGCTGGCGCTGGAAAGAGCGCTTGGGCGTGGTCTGTGGAGCTTGGCGGATTTCATGAAGCGCATTTGCAAGCCATCAGGTCTCACGATAACTATGAAGAATACTGTTGGTCAAGGCCGGATGGGTATGTCAAGCATTCTATTGTTTGAGATGGAAAGCTTGGTGCAAGTAGCTGTGGCTCAAGGTGGCCTCAACATTGCGAAGCTCGTGAGGGCGGCAAGCCGTATCTGCGCCCAGCAAATGAATACGATTTAAAAAGATAAGACCTACCCACGTAAAGTCCCAAATTGCTGCATCAAATAGTGGTGATTCGTGCGCAGCAGGAATGTAGGTTTCCGCTGGCAAAGGCGTGATGCGGCAGAGAGCGACCGTTGAGCGAGAACTCGAGACCAAGGGTCGGGGAGCCGACTGGGGCTGTGCTGCCGAGCTCGAAGCGCCCGCTTCAGGGCTTTCAGTTTGCAAGTTCCTCTCGTCCAAGCAAGCAGTTCTCCTCAGCTCTCCAAACTCGCGCACCGCTCGCACCTCCGCCAGTCTCATCACTCGATCGACTATGTCCAGTGGCCCTTCTGAACCAACGGCCGACATGGCGACACGTCCGCCCTCAAGCCCATTCCACGTGGCTCGTCCCGTCGCCTCGTCGGTCGACAATGGCGGCAAGATCACCGCTCTGGCCGATGCCGCCGCCTGTAACGCGCCGCCCACTGGTCCCTCGGCGCCGGCCACCGGTATCCAGCCTGGGGACCCGGTTTCAAGTGCCGCTGATGACTCAGCGACTGCTCCAGCAGCCTCTGCCCCGTCGCCGGAGGTCATCGTTGTTGACGACGCCGTCACCGCGGCGACCGACCCGTCTGCATCCACCCCGTCGCAGACGAGTGCCCGTATTGCGTCCCGCAAGTCAGCCATTCGGTCGAAGCTCAAGTGCATTCCGGGGGTCGTCTCTGGTGTGGCGCTTGAGGCGGCGCGAAAGAAAAAGCGCAAAGCCGGATCACGCTCGCCCGGACGCCTGACTTCATTGCCCACCGACGCTGCCAGTGGCAAGGCGTCTCGCGCTAGTGTTGGCGAGGCCGGAGCCCATGCCCTCGCTGCCCACGGCTCCCGCTGCGGCTGCTGCCCGCTCCCGCCCTGATGAGCGACCGCCGCGTCGTTCCATCGTATGGCTCGGCGATGGAGACGTCCCGCGTACGCAGGATTTGGCCGCGTCAGACGAGCCGCTGTTGGCTCCCCTGAAGACAAAACGCGGAAAACACCTTCGTTTTGGGAGACCAGCACCCTCAAATGCATTATTCCACTCAGATTTACCAGTGAGACACTAATATCGTCACACCATCGTACCCGTTCGCACCTAATCGGAGTCTCCCTGGTGTGGGTGTACCACACCACGCTCATTCGGAAATCCTGGCCTCTCAGGCGTCGCACGCCACGACACGCGGCGATGGCGTTCTCGCGGCCCTCCTGCATGCTACAGGGGTCGTACAGCTTCGAGAAGGGGCTCATTCGCTTCTATTCGTTCCCAGCTCGGCGGACATGTGCAGATTTCCCGCTGAATCCACGGCTGAGATGTTGAAATGTACCCGAAAGGGCGGGCAGAATGCTGCCCTCGTATAACTCACTATATACGGGTATTTAGGCACCATTGAGCGTGCGAGGAAGAGGCTCAGTTTGGACACACGCTACCAGAGAGAGATGATCGCGCGGGGCGAGCCGCTCGATGCGGTGGTGGGGGCTATTGCGGTATGGTGGGCGGCGTGTGGCTTGCTCGAGACGCATTGGTGGCGGTCGGAGGGTGGGTGGGGACCGCACAGCCGTAGTAAGCAATGGAGCAATCCGTGTAAGGTTGTTACCAAGTAGCTACGGTTCCTACGATAGCTGTAGTGCGGTTCGATTGTTTGTAGGTCGTCCAGCTGCTTGCTGCTGGCTCCGTTCGCGTCGAGCCTTGTTTCGGCCGCGGTAGACAAGGCGCGCGCGGCCTAAGAGGTCGAGCTGATCGCGCTCTGTGAGACCATAGATCAGATGAATGCAGCAGCCCACCGTCAGGAAGACACGGCACCCGCATGTTTGGGCTTCCCCATCAACTTGCCAGTCTGTACCTGGCATACCCGCCGTCTCCATTCTCGCCTTCTGTGCTGACAGACACGCCGTCACAGGCAGGGCCTCCTTCGGGCATCGGTCTTGCGGGTCGTAGACGCGCTCAAGTTGGTCGGATACAACATGCAGTGTGGGTGAGCTTGTCGGTGGCGGTGAGGCACCAGTGAGGAAGCTAATGGAATATTTGGCCGGCGTCACCTCTCGGATGGGCTTCGCCTTAATCGTCTCACGTATGCGGCGCAGCACGTCAGGCCGCGGCTGAATCTGAGTGGCGAATGATCGGCCTCGAACCCCCTCTGTTCGCACGCAGAGGAGTAGCTGGTCAATGAGCGTTCTTATCTTCAGGCGTGAACGGAGCGTGTAATCGCGCTTGATAGCGCGGTTAAACTGCCCGACTGGGATATTCGTAGCGGCGAACCCGCGTGGGGTGTAGAACGCCTGCCAGAGGTGAAAGCGAGAGTTCAGCCACACCGACTCGAAGTAGGTAGCAAACGCGCTGAGCTGAGGGAGCTCCTCCCACGCCTTCAAGCATCGAGCTTTGGTGGACTCGAAGTCGGCTGGCGATGTGGCATGGTGCATGTCGGCTAAATCACGGGCGACTTGAGCAGCGAGAGCGATCGGGACGCCGCGCGTGTGCTTGTAGATCTTGGCAGCAACATGAAAGTAGCACATGAGGTTGACGATCTCGTTGTCTACCCCCAGTACAGAGTCCACGGCACTTCTCTGCGCGTTGTCGGCGTCTGCCATGACGAAGCGAACAGAGAATTGCTTGCTTGTCACCGAAGTATACGTGCACCGTAGCATAGCGAGCGCCTAAGCGAAATGGTGGTATGTTTGTTGCGAGAGAATGAAAAACGCCACCAGGTGCAAAGGGCTCATGCAGTCAGAGACTCCGACTATCATGACCGGGTACTCCACCTGGTTCAGCTTGTAGGTCGCGTCCAGGTGGAGTACGTGCTCAGCCGGATCGCGGTCAAGGCGGTGCAATAGCTGCTTTGACGATATACCCACAACAAAGGCGTCCGCGCCCGAGCCACGGCAAACAATGGGTTCCCCATTAGCGCCGGAGCGCCAGGTGTAGGTGAACGGCTTCAACAGCTCTTCGCCGCCTTGGAAGGCGTGCTCGCGCACCTTGGCCACGACGTCTTCATGGAAATCGCTTCCACCAAGACCCGCGCGGCAAAAGTGTTGTGCACCGTCGCGAGCTTCGGCATCGCGGACTCCGCAACTTGGAAACGCCGGATGATTCCATTGTAGATGCTCATAGGCTTGTGGGTAGGTGCACATGTCACGTGCGAACACCTTCATCTCCTCCGTAAGGCGAGCCGGACGAGGCGGGCGAAGTGGTGAAATGTGCTGGCACGCCTCCCACAGGCTCGTCACGTTGGACTAGATGCAGATCTGCACCTTGCCCTTCCACGGGCATCGCGCGTATGGAGCTACGACCTTGCAGGCCTCGCACTTGCACAGCAGCAGCCTCGTGCGCATGTTGTGCGGCGTCGGCTCGGTGCACAAGAACCATGGCGTTAGACTGCTCTTGTCCACAACGTAGTTCTTGAGCGATTCGAGGAGCATATCGCTGTCGTAGATGGAGAGGTCTTTTGCGAGAAGGACCCAGGCGATCTTGGCGCGAGTCACAGGTGCGGGCGGGTAGCGTGGGTGGAGCAAAGTTTGTGTAGGCCGAGAAACCAAAGTGCCGTACGAGCGAGCACCTGTAGTGCATTGGATATATTGCGCACATTTCATTGGATAAGCCCCCGCATTTTAGACGATTATATTGGCTAGTATGGTGCTAGGTGCGCGTAGCGCGTTTATAAGTGCCGGTGGGATGGTTGGTGGTGGCGCTTTGTGAAATGAGGGTGATGTACGTTGATTAGCAAGTGCTCGCCAGCTGAGATTGGTGCTGATGATGTGAATTGTGTGGAATTCGTATAATTTAGGTGATTTTAGGGCGTTGTCTCCACTGAATCATCCGATACCAGCTAGCGCTACAGCCGTGCAGGCTGCCCCTGCTGCTTTCAACCTCGACGAGTTCCTTGAAGACTATGATCAGCGCGGGCAAGCCGCGGCTCCGGCGCCTACTAACACGGGCGCTCCCAGTGCCTCGCTGGAGGACAAGGTGGATAGACGGTCCATCATGATCAACACCTTACGTGAGTAAACCCAATCATCGGCCGGCTTCTGGTTCACGCGACACGAGTTCGCTGCCGCCAGTGATGGGATCACTGACGCAGGGAGGCTTGTCCACGACACTATGTCAAGTGTACCACATGTATCCTGGACGCTTCCAATTGCCGGCAACCCGACCGACCTGCCGCCATCAACTGCCCGCCCATCGTCTCTACCAGACCCTGAGCACCTGCGCAGGCGCGTACACGACCCTTATGCCTTTCTTTCTACAACTTCGTGTGCTCGAATGCGTCCGATTTGAAGTCAGCTCCCCGGTACTCATGGCTTTGTGCAGTGCACGGCTCGGCAACCGCGGCCTCACCACCATGCACTTCCGACCTCTCACACAGATGGAGCAGCTTCGGCGGGGATCCATGACTGTGAACTTTGCCGCAGACTTTGGAGCCGCGCCCGTGTTACCGACCACTACGCCGCAGTGCGATACCTATGACGATCTCCTGGCAGCCATCAGCGGCCTCACCTCGCTTGGTGATGCCCTGTTTTTAGGCCACGCCCGACGGCTGACTTCCCGGCTGAAACGTTTCGTGCTGGCCAACCTCGAGCGAGACGACAACACTCCGGAGCGGGTCACTTTGACCCTGCTATACGTTAACACCTTTTTGGGACGGGCGATGTCGCACCTGTCTGAAGACTCGCCAGAGTGATGGCGCAACTACTGCGACGCCGTGAGGGTTATCGACTTCCATGCGACCGATTGGAAGGCTTCTCTGAACAGACTCGCGCTTCGACTTGCAGCACAACGGGGCGTCTACCAACTCCGTGCGTCAGACTCCACGCAGCGCTCCGACCTCGTCGCGTTGTGCTTCTGCCGGCCGAGTGCCCATCATGCCAGACCACATCCGGCTCCTCACCCCTCGCAACGCCGACGGCTTGAAGCCCTGCCTGCGTTTCCTGGGAGGCGGCATGTGCTACGACGATAGTGCTGAGCGCTGTGCTCACGCCCGCCGCACACGCTCGTGGGATCGGCGTCTTCCCCGCGATCTGCAAGACTTCATCGACCGGCACTACAGCCAGGGCCACGGACCCCGCACCGATCACCGTCAACAACGCCAGTGAGGATGCCGAGGCGACGCCGGCTCACCGCCGCTTCGGTTAGCACGCAGCTTATCCCAACACTGAAACTTAGCACGCAGCTTATCCCAATACACAAACTGGGTCCTCATCTGTTAGTGAGCCTTTCTCTGGTCGCACAAGACCCTGCACCATTCATTGTAGCCCTGGTACACTAATACCTGCTACGAGCACAACTCATCTCAGCCGGCCCACGCCGCTAAGGCATCGCTCCACGGCATGCGCAGACAGATCAGGCCAGTGCCGCCCCAGCCCATATGACAGGCCAGGCCACACTCACGCCGAGCTCGGCCAATGGCAGCGACCGGCCCCCGCGACTGCCCCAGGATGTATCGCCTACTGTGCCCCATGGCCTGCCTACGACCGGACACTCCGTGATTTGCCCCATTTCCGCTATCGTGACGACCGATGGGCAACGGCCACCCCGCGGGAGGCGGTGCGCGCCGTCTCGCCCTTTGCGTCGTCCACGTGGCCAACTCCGACCTGCCCCGTCAGTCACTGCAACACAGGAGCACATTGCTGCCGCCGCACAGCTCGCTGCTCTATGGTAAATAATTCGCGTTGATCGTATCAACCGCGACCTCAGCAGCGTAGGCTTGAAGCCCCCGACTACACCGGCGACCCAGCATGCCGGGGTACCCACGCTGAACAAAGAGCTCCAGCGAGTACTGTCCGAGTTCATACGCCGCACTCGCATCACGCTTCCAGCGTTTATCAAGTTCATTCGCGGTCAAACCGCGGACGACTACAGACCGAACAAGCGCATGGTGCCTGTCGTGTTGGAGTCTTCATGTCATGGCTACAGACACCTCCCATGCCTACTAGGCATTGCTAAATCCGGTGCACGGGTCCCGTTGACGCATCCATTGCCGCGGTAGACCTCACGACCTCTGAACCACAAGTCCGCAGATGAACGGTACAATGTCCTTGTCACGAATATACGCAACAAGATGGGCGGAGGAGCATCGTCGTGGACGAGGATATTTTGGGTTTGTGGTCAGAGGTCCACATTAGTCCGTTTGGCGCGGTAGACAAGGGTGATGGGGATCCACGCACGACCAGTCGCTGACTTATCCTACCCAGTCAACTCGTCGCTAAGCGACTTCACAGACCAGACTGCCATTTGCCAGCCAACATACGACCACAGCGACAGCATCGCGTCCGAAGTCTTCCACCAACAATCGCTTCACCCCGACTGCGAAGTCAAGGGGCAGACAGGGGACGTGTCGCATGCATCTCGCCATGAATGCATTCACAGCCATGACTTCTATCTGTTCGGCGGTAGGCTCCCACGTGATAATGCGCTCGTAATCGACACTTCGGCAGCGTTTGGAT
This sequence comes from Phytophthora niederhauseri, assembly GCA_024679275.1. Lineage (NCBI taxonomy): Eukaryota > Oomycota > Peronosporomycetes > Peronosporales > Peronosporaceae > Phytophthora > Phytophthora niederhauseri. The sequence continues at coordinate 9,797 of JAIKVH010000856.1, forward strand.
GGTCCGGCTCCCTAGAAAATACGCTGCTGTTGGCGGCGCGACTGCATACATCCATGGCCACACCACCAGCGACTACAATTCCGGCGGTTTCTACAGTTATCATTGGGTCGATGACCACATCAACGTGGCAGCCGATGTGGGTTCAAACTGCCTGGACATGGACCAATCTCTGCGCTACGCTATGGTTTCCGTCCTTGGGTCGACAGCGATCAACGAAGAGAAGCTTTCAAGCTGGCCCACCCGTCAGAAGGCGCTTGGATTAGTGTTCTCTCGACAGCCGGGACCGCTTTCATGCCAACTACGAAGATTGCCAAGGCGGAACGCATTGTTGCAGCCGCATTGGGGTCCACAACACTTCGCTGCTCAGAGTACCGTTCACTGCTCAGGCGCCTTCGTCACGTGGCAACATGTGTTCGGTCAGCACGTGCGTTCCTACAGCGTCTTCGCCAACAGGAGCGTCACCTTTATCGCTGGCACTCATTCCGGTCACCAGTGTCATGCGCAAAGATCTGTACTGGTGACAACGCATCCTACAGACGTCGACGCTTAACGGGGTTCCGCTGCAATATTTCGCTGCGGACGTCATCGTCGAAATGGATACTGATTCTGACCTCTGGGCCATCGTTCGAGCTGACAAGTCTGCTTTGACATACGCTTTCAACGTGGCGGAGCAACACCTCATTCACGAATCGAAGGATATCCCTGGCATCGGGTTTGGTATCAACTACCGTCAACTGCTTTCGTGTGCATTTGCAGTTCACACGTGGGGGGGCTCGTGGGCGGCCTCTCACCGCGGTGCCAGAATGCTTCCATGCCACGTTCACTTTCGCATCGACAACACATCCGCTGTCAGCTGGCAAACATAGATGGCTTCCAGGAATCACCGAGCTCAAACCATCATCCGGCTGCTCAGGTTGTGAGAAACCGAGTGGAACCTGCGCCTTTCATCGGCGCATGTTGCCGGAGTGGAGAACATCATTGCGGACGCAGGCTCACGGAGATCTAATTGTGCATCCAGCGCTAACCGTTTTGCGTCTATGACAAATGGCTGAACACAGGTCGCGCCCAGCATCCGTTCGACAGACTTGGGGACGATTTGGCTTACCATCTCTGGGCACACTCCGTTGCAGCGTCGACGTACGATCAATACCTCAAGTCGCTAAGAAAGTGGTTCGAGTGGTGTCATCGCCGTGGCGTTTCACCGACGCTCACACACATGCCGACGGACATCGCTATTCAGCATATCGCGGACTTCATCATCTTGGACTTCCGCAAAGGATACGGCTCGGATCTCTCAGTACGCGGGTTGACCATCTCGGCGACCCTAACCGGAATTCGGCACTTCTTCGCGGCTGCCGGGCTGGAATTCCCTTGCGACCATCCACAAATTCGCATGCTTTGAAGGGCATTGGCCGCCTTGACAGCCCAGTCCAGCATAAGGCACCCGTCTCCATCCTCCAGCTCGAACTCTGTTACGCATCACTCGACATGGAGCGGCCTTCAAACCAAGCTCTATGGGGGGTCTTGTGTTTGGCCTTCTTCTTTCTCCTGCGCCGATCCGAGATGGCGTCACAAGGGAGACGATCGTTTGCATGGTTTGTTCTGAAAGCCGAAGATATCGCAATCACAGACAAGAGCGGAGCGCCCACAGTATCTGCAAGCGCCGCAGCCTCGGTACACATTCGTCTCACCAACTCCAAAACCAACCAGCGCGGTGAGCCGACGCTGCGAATGCTGAACCGCTCCGGTCACCGCGTTGTGTGCCCCGTTTTCGGCGCGCTATGTTTGTTGAAAGCTCGGAAGTCATTACCCCAGAATATCCCCGTGGCTGTCTTCCTGAACGACCAAGGTGTTCCTGACTGCGTCTCATCTACCAGAATCGTCAGCGCCATTCAGCACGCTGCGAGTATCTCCGGCAGCAACCCAACGGTATACAGTTCGCATTCACTCAGGGCCGGAGGGGCAAC
>JAIKVH010000857.1:0-11754 GCA_024679275.1 Phytophthora niederhauseri
GGCGCGCGCGGACGCAACCACATCATCACGCTCAACGCGGCGCACGGCGTCGTGTCGACGCTGGCATCGACGGTCACGCTCTACTACGGGCTGGACACGACCATCTCGGTGGCGGTCTCGCTCTCCTACTTCCTCGTGGACCTGGCGGCGATGGTGCACGCGGACGGACTGCGCAACCTGTTGGCGCTGAGGCAGTCGAGGCTCATGGACTACGCCCACCACATCTTCGGCTTGTACTGGGGCGTGGTGCTCTTCGTTAACGAGGCCACCGTGTGCGACGCGTCCTTCGGCAACGCTTACGTCTGGATGCAGACGAACGAGGTGAGCACGGGCTTCTACAACTGGTTCAGGCTCACGGACAGTAAGGTGGCTGGCGCCTTGTTCGCCAGCTCCTTCTTCCTGTCGCGCGTGGTGTTCAACACGGTCTACATCATCCCGCGTGTGGCCTCCCAGTGCCAACCGCTGTACGTGGTGGGGTGCTCGCCGTTCTTCGTGCTGCAGTACGTTTGGTTCTACATGATCGCGCGCAAGCTCGTGTCTAGCGCGCCTGTGGCAGACCGTGACAACAATCACCAGCGTCAAAAAGGTGCTCCGTTCACGGACGAGCACTCGACAGTGGCGGCAAAGAAGAAGGCCTAACCACGTTCATCACAAACAAGGAGCAAAACGACGATGGCCATCGATAGATTTAGCGTACAGATCATGCGTGTTGGTTGCAGCAGGATAATTTTTTGCAAACCACTGGATCGAGAGTCTTTGCATGATGATCGCTTCGTTAGCGTACTTGACAGCGATCACTTCGTCGTATACCAGTCGCAAAGCTGTGCCATTTTCGTCGGATATCCCTGTTGCGACTGATACTCCCGAACCAGCGCTTACTTTCATTCCTACGACGGCATTCACTTATCAACTCATTACCTGGTGAGGATCCGAGTACTATGCACGAAACCTAGATTTTGGCTGTCGGAAAATGGCGATTCTGGTACAATAGGGGTTATCACGGTTAGAAAGTAAGTATGTTTCAGGCGCCAATAAAATCAAACCTTCAGCTTTCATCTGTGAGCGCCCCGAAGCACGAGGAAAGTGCATATCCACCACCAACCAACCGCACTATCCTTGCAAGGCTCATTCCGCCAATCACATCAAACCTTCATTTCCGTCGGAAATCTACCGATTTTTTTTGGTAGATTTGAGTTGAAAAAACCGGGACACGAAGGTTTCACCTGATTGGCTGCTCAAACATACTTTCCAACCGTGATAACCCCTAATGTGTATGAAGAAACACGCTATCTCATACAGAAAATTGTCGGCATGCAGGTGGATAAATGAAAAAGGAGTTTATTTACTTACATGTTAAGATATAGGAAAAAAATAATTCCTCGCGTTTGTGAATGCCATTTCAACAAGCAATTTTGAGTGGAATCCAAGTATAATTTTACTCGAAAGTCCGAGCACATTGTTTGTTACTACGTAGTACTCGATTAACGATAAATGAAAAAGGAGTTTATTTACTTACATGTTAAGATATAGGAAAAAAATAATTCCTCGCGTTCGTGAATGCCATTTCAACAAGCAATTTTGAGTGGAATCCAAGTATAATTTTACTCGAAAGTCCGAGCACATTGTTTGTTACAAAGCCGTGCTTTGCACGGGGAAGCTCTGGATTTTCGAGTCATTTTTCCATTTTTTATTACATGTATTAGGCGCCTTCGTGCCTGCGCTCATTGAGCCTCGAGGGGCATGAGACGTTCATAGTCGTTGCTGTCAAAGTCGCGGTTGCTCAGTAGCATCAGCAGCTGCAACATCTCGCCGTCCAGCTGCTCGTAGAGTACGCGGCGCGCGTCAGCGTCCATTGCAAAGCGTAGAAGCATAAGGACGTGCGCTGCAGGACTTGACCGCTCGGCGACCATGTATTGTGCATTGCAGACTTTTGGCACTGCGGACTGCAACTTGTACGACTTATTGGACACGACTTATTGATAAATCGTACGAAGTCGTTGGATGGTCAATCAACACTAAGTAGTACACATGCGCCATCTCCGCACGATTTAGCACATCCAGTACGGATAAGCATCCGTTTGGCGTGCCCCCTCCCCCCGACGATTTAGCACATCCAGTACGGATAAGCATCCGTTTGGCACTTTTAGAAAGTGCAATTTCCAAGCCAAACCGGGTTCGAAACACAACTTGAGCAACTCGTATTCAAGGCCACTATGATTTACCGCTAAGTACGAACGCTAAGTAGTGCACTACATAGGAGAGCAAACTGGATGCAAAGCCCAATACATGGATCGCACACTGCTGTCTACAGGGCCGCTCGCTTGATATGGCTCGTTATGTTGTGATGAGCGGTTACAGATAAAGTATTGCTCCACTTGTGTTATTCGCTAAACGTCGTCTTCAATATATTTAATAAAGTAAAAGGGATTGTATTTTTTTTCATGAAGCGCACGTACACTTGGCGTTTGTGGTAGGTGGCGGTTTCTTGATCGACGTCTTGCTCATTGAAGCCACCCAGTGTCGCTGGTTGTGCCTTGTCGATCATCTTTCCGCGCAAACTGGTTATCACGCGGTGGTTGAGGTATAAACCACTCACTACCAATAGAATCACAAACCGGAGAGCGCGCCAAGCAAGGTATCATTAAACATGGTATTGGCTTGACATGGTGTTCCGCTGAGTTTCGACTCGTCGATCTTAATATTTAAAGGGTTAACGCGAGACTCCGATTTGTTTAACACAATGATATAAAACATGATCATGGTTATTTTTTAATCTATTGGAAGGGTGGGAACATCGGCCTGTATGGTACAGGTTGTAGTGAAGGCTCCACTGCAGTGTGTTCATTTACAAAACAGCTCAACAGAGCAACGCGATTGAGATCCTCCAACACTAGTCATTGGGCGAAAGCCCATTATGGCGAGCTTACTTGCAGTGTTTCCGGCGTCCTTGTCATCCTTGCCGCCCAATTTATTACATGAGGGCGTGCTAGCAAAATACACGGATGAGGCATTCATCTCACTTATATCACGTTCTGCTATTTGCTTCCACAGTTTAGCAAAGATCCTGCTAATAGCTTCGTTTCCTTTTTCTAAGTAGACTTCGTTTGATGGACCTTTAGTATTTAATACTCTGGTTGGGCATTATAATGACTTGGTACCGGTATACCTTTCCTTACCGTAGTGTCTAGTAATTGATTGGATGAAATAGGTAGGTTTAGGGTTGCAATGTATAGCAGGGGGCGGCGCCCTCGACCTCCCCGAATTTTACTTGGGTATAGTGAGCTTTTGGGCCCCTCGGACGAGGGGTCAAGAGGCTCCTTATAGACTTTCAGTAAGGGCACCGTCATCAGAGGGCCTTAAAGTAATGGTACATAAGTGCACGGCGCCCCTTCGTCTCGCGGTATCATCGCCAGTGTTGTAAAGAACCCACCTTTTTCGTGAAATGTGGGCGGGTGTTACAGCTCGCCCGGGTGGGTGGGTTTTACACCCGGTTTTTTAAACTGAAGTGACGTCATCGCACTTAAGGTATTTTCGTACTTATCGGAATAGTGTAACCACACAATTGCCACATGAATCCTCCAACATCGGCGGTCAAAGCGAACCGCGGTCACCGTTGATGCAAACCGTGTTCTCTTCCACTGGTCCCTACTGGCATCGGTTCTAGAAGCGCTTTCATCGCCTCCGTCGAGCTCCATACCGTTCACCACTTCGCCATTGGCGTTCCGTAGCCCAATTCGCTCAATCTCAAGCCTGTTCTCGCCCACGATGGACTTCATGTCACCGTTTGGGACGACACTACCACCTATCTTCAGCCCCAGTCTCGTGGGTGATGTCGACGCGCCTTAGCCTGCATCGTCCCCCGAAGCAGCGCAGCAGACACCATCGCCATCTGCTGCCCAGCCAGCCGCCCCACCGACTAAGCGTGGCCGCCGCAAGGACCCGGCGTGGGACGAGGTCATTGTCGCTGATGACATCGTGTCGTGCAAGAAATGCGAAAAAATTATCCATCAGATGGGCGCCACGCATGTCGAAAGAGTTCGCGATCATCTGCAAAAGAAGTGTACCAAGCGTGCGAAGACGAAGTCCATCCGGGAGTGCTTCCCTACTGCTCTGAGTCCCGCCAAGATTCTTGCATTTCAGATGCAGTTTGCTCTGTGGTTCTACTCGACCGGGATGGCGTTCAACAAGGTCTCCCACGTCTCGTTGAGACAAGCAATGCTGCTCTTGTACCCCCAGGTGCTTGTCCCTACCCGGCATCAGCTGGCAACGACCCTTCTCCCGGCATGCTACCGTGACTTCAAGTTGAAGATGACGCACGCTCTCGCGGGGAAAATATGCACCTTGACCACGGACGGCTGGACTGATGTCAACGGAAGAGCTGTAATCAACTACGTTCTGATCTGCGGTGACGACACGTACTTCCTTGAGTCTGTGTACACGGGCTCCGATTCGCACGACGCTAGCTACTTGGCTGCCGACATCAGGCGTGTTCTGACGAAAACGAACTTCACGACCATCGTAGCTGTGGTGACGGACAATACGGCGACTAACAAGCTGGTTTGGAGCATGCTGCAGTCCGACTACCCGCAGATGTTTTTTCACGGCTGTGCATCGCACGTTATTCATCTGATGGTCAAGGATCTTGTGGCCAGGTTGAAGTGGCTTCAGACTCTGGAGAGCAACTGTCGGAAGGTAGTCAAGTTTTTCAAGAAGAATCAACAGTTGGGCTTTGAACTTTGCCGTGTTCAGAAACGGGAAGGCAAACGCGCTCTGGTACTCTCTGCCGACACACGCTGGGGAACGATTGAAAGGTGCTTCGCTTCGGTGCTGGAGTCAGAGAGCATTCTCCACGCGTTCGTGAGCGGTCGCGACTTTTTGAAGGCGAAGACTAAGGAGCAGAAGGCGAAGCGCCGCCTGGCACACGACGTTATCAAGGCCCGGGATTTTGGGCAACAGCTGAAGAAGGCCATCAGACTGCTTGTCGTCTTGTCCAAGTTCCAGAAGATTTTCGAGCGCAACACCACCCCGATTTCTGAGGTGTACAAGATGTTCCTGGACCTCCCTAAGTTGTACAACGACGAAGACATGCTTATATCCGAACTGGGCGCCGTCTCGCAGGTGATCAGAGAGCGCTTCGACTTCGTCTACGGAGACGCCCATGGCGTCGCCTATCTTCTGGACCCGAGGTATGCTGGTGAGGGCATGGATGATACCACACGCGACAACGTCCTCGACTTTATCTCCGGCTGGCACGGTTCCGATAACGAGGACGCCGCAACGGTCGAGTTGCTGCAGTACCAAGCCATGGTGCAGAGGCAGCCACGCGAGGTAAAGCTGGTCAAGCAGGAGAAGATTGACGTGCACGAGTTCTGGTGCGGGCTTCAGAAGTTTCCCCTGCTCAGGAAGGTTGCCTTGGCGGTATTTTCAGCAGCTGGTTCAAGTGCAGCGGCCGAGCGCAACTTTTCCGCGCACAAGTTCATCCACTCGTCTGTGCGTAACCGTCTGCATGGAGCGAATGTGGAGAAGCTCGTGTTCATTTTCTTCAATGCCAAGAATATGGACCAGGACGAGATTGCTGACTTCGATGCGCTAGAAGAGATGGCAGACGAGAGTAGCGAGGACGAGAACAACAACCAAGATAGTGACTACGAGTACTATTAGGTTAGGCTTGATAACACACGGCTTAATCTGACGCTAAACCTGTTCGGCCCCCCGATTTCGTTTCGTATGCTTAAAAGATAAGGTCGATTTGGTTAAAGATGTTCACTGGTAAGGGCAAAGAAGCCTCAAGCGACGGATAGGGTCGTAATGCACATGGAGCTCCACCTTAAGCCAAATGAGGGGTCGCGTCGAGTAGGCTTGGATAAAAATTACTATACGCTTCAGCTTAAGCCAAAATAGGGACCGCGTAAGATTCGAGTACCTGGATAAGATAATAAGGTAGTATTGGCTCTGTGTCCTTAAGCCAAAACGAGGGCCAGGCCAGAATCACGTCTTAGGAGGCATAATATTTACTATACGCTTCAGCTTAAGCCAAAATGGGGACCGCGTAAGATTCGAGTACCTGGATAAGATAATAGATAGTATTGGCTTGACAGAGGAAAATATAAGATAGACTGTGTGTTTTTCCTTAAGCCGGACGTATACATATACACACATATATATTTAATTAGATTTCAAAATCACTTGAGCTATCTCCATCATCTTCAGAACTGTCTGAAATATGTATCATGTCTACAGGGTAGTACACCCAAGGTGCCCTGAAGCGGCGGTGCCGAGTCTGTAGCCCTGCACGTACTTGCCTAGGGGGGTCTGGTGCCGCAGGGAACAGGTCAGCAATATTTAATGCACACATCGGGCATCGTGCCCGAAGGCCACGGAACTGGCAATGCGTGCGGAGGCAGCTTGTGCAAAACTCGTGCCTGCACTGCGAGCATGCAATTGGCTCAGTAATCTCGCTCATGTGGCAAATGGGGCAAACATCTGCTTCCTCCTCGCTAATGGGTACATCCGGTACAGCAATGGATACAGGCGGTACGTCGTCGACAGCAGTATTGACGAACGGCACACCAGCATCGGGCACGGCGTGCTGCTCGGGCTGTGCAATCTCCAGCTCCAGCAGCTCTCCCAGCAGACTGTCAAGCTCGCTCAAGTCGAGCGGAGGTAAGTCGAAGCCCGCCGGCGGGGTTATTGGTGTATCCGTGTCAGCGGCATCGGGCAGCGTGTCGACGAACTCGTTGACAGCGCCGCCTGCCGGTATTGAAGAGTCGGATAGAGCCTGAACAAGTCGCCTCTGTGTCACGCGTGCACGGCGAGCGCGCTTCAGCTGATTACGCTGTAAGCGCTGCTCTTCTTTTATTTGAGCCCGGTGTTGATTTCTCGAGCACTTCTTACGCTTGAGGTGCCGCTTGACTGAAGACGCTCGGATGAAGTAGTCGTTGCAGAGAGGGCACCTTGCAGGCATGGCGCTTTTGGTTATGTGAGTGTGGACAGCGCTCACACTTCACGCCTTGTCTTCGCCGTCTTATTCTTACTTTTTTTAATCTACCCAAATTGCCCATAAATTACGATGGATGGGTGGGTGGGACTTTACCAAATCCCACTACCCAAAAAGCCCAGCCCCAAAAAAAACAACCCTGATCATCGCGATATGAGCCCGTCGGATAGCTCTTGGGACTCCGTCGTGGCGATCTTGACCTGAGGCGATTGCAGCAACAGCGGCTTAAGGGCAGCTTGCCGTACGTGCAACCACCGCCCAGCAGCCCCATACATCCTATCTCGCCCATGAGAGTGTTTCTGCCTTAGCAAAGGGCTTGTGTTCGGCAGGAACGTCTAGCTGCAAGATTTAGCGATTGTTGTATTGCTAACCCTGGTACTACGTGTACGCGTTTTTGATGCAGAGTAGGGGCTGTTGGCAAATTTGATGCCGCGCAGGAAGGCGTGCTGGGCGATGTAGGGCATGCTGCATCTCCGAAGCTCGGTACCTTGCACGGCCATCAGCTGAGGTGTAACGGGGCACATATTTGAGTGACCTGTCTTGCTTCTTCAGTGCAGTCAAATGTATATTATAGATAGTAAAAAGTTTTAGCTACCTAGTCGTGCGGGTCGAACCAGTTAGAGAAACTACTGCGATGGTTTCCAGTACCTGCTGGGGGACAGAATAGCTGCCTTACTTGATCGCATTGCGGCATTGCTAGCACAGTTATGCATCAAAGCACCTTCTTCCGGCAGTGTTGCTCTTTTAAGAGCTGATTTAAATTAAAACTGCATGCACAGGTAGCAAGGGAGCCAACCTGACCGAGGTTGCGCTTTGTTGAAAGTTTTTGCGAACCTAGCTCGCGTCAGCAGCGAATGCTGGTCATTCGTGAGCAAATTAGCTCCGACGTAGCATTGTGCTTTCGGGTGGTTGCCCCAGCATAATGCAGGCCGTGTTTACACTTTTTAAAGTTTTTTAAAAAAATGACAAGTAGCGCTGAAAACCTTAGGTCGCTGCTTTTGGGGACGTCGTCAAATGTACGGTTTACTGTCGTTTACTGAGGTCGGCCCACCAGCAACTCGACTCGAGCTGCTCAGCTAGTATATGATATTACAGGTATACATGGTTGTTGCTCGAGTGGGTGAATTTCATGACCATCATTATGTTCGATTGAGGCACAAGCAACATTCAGTTTTGTCGTGAAATGATTGCGTCGTTTTAACGCAAACATAAATTTGTTATGGTGCTATCATTTCAAAATTGGAGGGTTTTTGGGTTTTTGGGATTCGCCCAACAACTCTGGATTACTAGAGGATTGGGCTGGTAGCGCTGTCATTCAATGTGTTGCCTCAACGCGGTAACTATCACGTCTATTATTCAATTTTGGTAATACCGCGAGGATGTTGTAGCTAGTTTCTTGGCTCGTTCACACAGCGATCACGCATGCAACCAAAGTCGTTCTCACCTTCGTCGTTGCGGACGACAGCAAGTCCTTGGGTCCAACCAGGTTGGCATTCCGTCAAGCGCAGCGGTCTTGCCTCGTCACCTAGCAGCGTGGCGGCCAGGTTCTAAGCTTGATCGACGATATAAGGAAAAAAAAACATGCACACACAGTAGAACGATTACAACATTAGCAACTAAAAGCGCTGCGTTGCGCATATCAGTAGTCGACACTTACCACGATGGCAAATGTCTGTCGGGGACCTTTGCGAAACCTCTGTTTTCTGTCGGGGACCTTTGACGTTGGCCGACGCAGAGTAACCTAAGGCCTACGAAGTTAAACACATTCGCGGAAAGATAAGAACCAAAAAAAATACTTTGATTCTAGCAACACCGATGTTACCTGCTCTGAAACTCCTTGCGGTAACGACCGCACAGAATCTACACAGCACATACATAGCCAAAAGCATTTTGCAAAACCGATTTTGGCTATCCAGGTTGTTTAACCCCTCAAAAACCCAAGGTGCATTTTCCACATCTGCTGCGCCTCGTTCGTAGCCGCAGCATCTGCATCGCATATCCGAAAGCCGAAACGAAAATGAAAACAACGAAAGCAGCCACAAGTCTGATCCTATCAAAAACGGATAATTTTCTTAAGAATTGTCCGCTTAGAGTATTCTTGTAAACCCGAGCAAGGAATTTGCTCAAGTCCAATACTATCGATCGATACACATCCGAAACGCCGACTCCCCAGTCTTGCTTTTGCGGTCGTCGTGGCAGCCACCTCCCCCTTTCAGGGATCATACTCCGATGCCACGACGCCGCATTAGCGAGGCTCCCCACACACACATGCCTCTCTCTGTTTCGACACTCATCCCGAGGCCGGCCGCCGTCCCGGGTTTGCCGCCGCCATTCGACGTGGCGGCGAACGCATTGGTCACCTGCAGCTCCAGCACGTCACGTGCACATGTAGTACGACCTCCGCGCCGAAGGAGGAGGTCTCGCGATAGCCAAAGGCGCTGCGGCTATCAAGCATGGCCGGGAGGGCGGATTTGTGCAGGGCGTTCATTGCCGCCGCCTTCAAGTCATCCGCGACCAACCCGAACCATGTATAAGCACGAAGTAGGGCTCGCCTTGTAACAATTGCCACTGCAACATTCTCAGTTTTGGTTTTCTGCTATCGCCTTTGCTACTCAACAAGAATAGAACCGCATCGCCGTGCAGAACGGAGTCTGTGTATACCACCGGACATTACCACTAAATCGCCGATAAGGATGAATATAGTGGTCTTTCCGACAGATCAGAGACCAGGATTGTTTCATGGTCGCCTCTACAGAAATAACAGCCTATCATATGCTTACTTTGAGTAATTTCAGCCAATAAAATCAATTAGGGGTAGGGGAATTCTTTCCGACACTTCCCTACATATATTTGTCGGAATCCTAGGCTGAATATGTATATAATCATACTGAAACCCAGTACAAAACACATTTTTAAAATATTTTGGCGATTCAGACAACTAGGCAAATTCCTACTGTAGGCATAACTTATTCTAGGTAGCGAGACACCGGTGGACAGCCACCAGTGTCAATATTGCATAACGAAAGTGTCCTCGCGGTCATCATGAGCCTCTCTGTGTTTGTGCCTACAAACACCCAAAAGGCGCGAACGACGGCGATCAACGCGTTCGAGAGAATGCTAGAGGTCGAGGGTGTGAGCATGGAATTGTTTCGTGCAAGCATGCAGACAGACCCCTCGGGCAAACGCTTGGCTGCCACAATGGACCGCTTCGGCTATTATCTCGCCACTAAAACAGACCCCTCGGGCAAACGCTTGGCTGCCACAATGGACCGCTTCGGCTATTATCTCGCCACTAATGACGGTAAGAAAGGTAAGCTAGCTCGTAACACAGCTACATCGTACTACAGAAACGTCAAGCTGTGGCTATTTGATGAGTTTCCACACCTGCGTTTACCCACGGAGATGAACTTGTTAAAACAAGGGAAAACTCTAGATAAGCACTGCTTAAAACGTGAGAAAGGAGGGCTCGTTAACAAAGCACCGCCATGTACTAAAGAGGACTTAAGTTCTCTAATTCGCTATGTCTACAGTACAGCTCGTGCCAGCTCGGACTACCAAGATGCTGCGCTAGCCTGCCTCATGTGGCACTGCTTCGGCCGCTCGTCGGACCTAGGAACTACCAAGATGCTGCGCTAGCCTGCCTCATGTGGCACTGCTTCGGCCGCTCGTCGGACCTAGGCTACCTGCGCAAGCAACATGTGTCAGTCTCAGCGGACGGAGTCTTCTACCTGCGGCTCCTCCGCGTTAAAACGGCTGAGGAGCAAGGGTTAACGCTCATACCTGACAAGGAGGACTTCCTGACATGCCCGCTTCACTCGCTCGCGGTAGCTCTCGTCATGCAGGCCGCACCCTGCGCGGCTCTGCTAAGCCAGCTCCCTGAGCTTGTAGCGACGAGCGAGGAGCCGCTAGACCCCGGTGTGCCCCTGCAGGCCTTGCTAGAAGCAGAGCCAGCGACGCTCAGGGTCGCCCTGATGCCGCCTTCGTCTGCTGTCGCCGCCCCTGCTCCCGCGCCAAGTACCGTGCCAAGCTGCAGTTCAAGCCCCCAACCTGCAAGCACAGAAGCACAGGTGAGTAGTACAACGAAGGCTAGCGCTGGGGAGAAGACACGCGGTGAAGACGGTGTTCAGGCGTATGTCAACCGCCTCCTCAAGCGTGACTGGGGAGAAGACACGCGGTGAAGACGGTGTTCAGGCGTATGTCAACCGCCTCCTCAAGCGTGTTGCCGAGCCCGCGGGAGCCACAACCGACTTGACTTCCCACTCCTTCCGACGCGGCGGCGCTCAGCACGCTAACGGCGACGATCGCCTTGCCGCTCAGTGGATCTTCGATCGCGGCGCGTGGGACATGAGCAAGGTCAACAAAGGGTTCGCCTACGTGTACAACACGCCGCGGGAAGACCGGAAGGTTGCGCGAGTGCTGAGCGGGTGGGAAGCCGACGCTGCTCCTGTTGTCCTTGATGCTGCGACGCTGGATCATGGAGCTCAAGAGCGTCTGGAGTCCTTGCGCCAATTCCTCTTCAGCACCTGTACCGGACTCAAGGAACACAGCCTCAACGTAAGCAGCAAGGTCCTTACCGTCCTCACGACATACCTGGTCCGCTACTACCCGCAGCTAAAGGCGCTTGCTCCGGATGCCCCGATTGTAGAGCGCGTGGAGGAGTGCTTGAGCTCCGCGGGGATCTCGACCGCTGACGTGCTGGCATTGTCGGTGGCGCTCAACGAACAAGCTTCACCTGCTGAACCTGTTACAGAACAAGC
>JAIKVH010000858.1:0-11750 GCA_024679275.1 Phytophthora niederhauseri
CCTCTGGTACTGTCATTGCTGCTACTCTGGCGTGGGCGATTGCGTCGGCGACGGGCCCCGTGGCACGCAACATTGTGGCCACCGTGTCCACCTTCAGACCTTTAGCCGTGCAGCTCCTGCGGACAGCGCCGTGGGGCCTTTATCCGGCCACCCGTCATGCTTCCACGCTTCACGATGCAGCTTTTTAGCGCTCTGCACCGCATTGCAACCTCTATTTTATTTTGCAACTCGCGCACTGAGCTGTTTTGCAACCCTGACTTGGCTTTTGTATGGAGATAGGGTTGCAAAACTGAACAGTATTTGCTACTCAGTGCGCTACTAAAGTTGCAAACGACACCCAGCTGTTTGGTCGCAGTACCAGCCTAAATCCTTGCTGATACCATGCATCTGGCCAATCACGGGCTGCGGATTGCGAGAAATACAACCCGGGTTGCAAATGGCCGGTAATGTGTAAGTATGCTACTATAATCTCGTAGCGTTTGCCCCCAACATGTTTGTGGGTTAGACGGTAACTCGGTTTCAGTTGTGTAAAACTAAGAAAACTCGGGCGAGAAGTTTCTCTTATCTACAACATACCAATACTTTGTGAATTTGAGTGCGCGTTATGAGAATAACGCCGTGCAATGGTGTAGTGATCCCCTTACCTTATATTACTCTGACTACGTTGTGATGCGTGCGCGGAATGCAGATTCGACATCGGGTAACAGTTCGCGAGCGAAGCCGTGAATTTTTGCCCCCCAAAATAACACATTGCTCGCAAATGGTAGAGCAGCAAACATACAAATGCGTTATTAGAACTTACCGTTAATTGGTGTACTGTGAAAATCGTGAACATGTCTGCGGAGTACACTATCCAATAAAGCAAACGAATGAAGATGACAAGCATGCGACATAAATATTTTGTGATGTTGTTAAAGATGTTTGATTCGGGGGTAGGCTAGATAGGGCAACTTTGCACTGTAGAAATGTATTCGTGCTTCACGCCATAATGTTTACACGGTAATAACTGCGGAGCATGGTCCCCGCAAAACACAAGTAGCTGGTGACACATGTAGCTCGCTATCGCTCATCAACTTTGCCCTGTACTGAAGCATGATAGTGAAGCATTGCGTTGCTGGGACTGCCACACGGTGCATACTGTGTGGTAAGATAATCATAAAAGCGTATATAACGTTTAGAAAACGGATAAGTAGGTTTGGCCCTAACCTACTTATAAGAAGTATTAATAACACAAACCTACTTACGTTGCAACAAATCTAGGTTAATCTACTTAAATAGCTTAATTTCTCAGCGCAGACCGCTGCTGTTGATGACGAGGCTACAGGTAGACTTCGCGCCGCGAAGTCTGCGAATCGCGGGTACTACCCAAAGGTTGACCTCTCAAAGATTTATCATAGCGAACGTGGTATCCACACGGACAGGAAAGGATCCTGTTCTGCTGCTGCTCCGTATTGCTTTCTCTAGTTGCAGCTGATGCCAGATGACAGAATATGCGCATGATATGCCCCTCGTTTAAGTATCGCCTTATTCAATCGTTACTATAGCTAATACAGAAATTATATGTTTTGAACAAGTTGACGGTCCCATCGGAAATGCTATCCCGGTGGATGGCAAGAACTGTGCACTGAGTATGGGACGCTCGTGGACTCCGCATTGCGGGCCCCGCAGCGCGGAGCCAGCAGTGCTGCAGCGGGGCACTTTCCAACGTGCTGCCAATCCCGCTCGAGTTTTGGTGGCATTCCCAGTCTGGCATCGCGATGAAGGTTCTGTCCCCGTTGGCTGTCCTCGCTTCGAGTCTGCTGCTCGCCCCGTACGGCGTGTCAGCGGCGTGCTCCAGCTATTCCTCGCTCTATGAATCCAATCTGGAGGGCGTTTGCGTCTGCAACGTAACCCAGTGCGACTCCATTGTCAACGACTATACCAAGCTGAAGGAGGGCCAGGTGGGAGTCTACACCACATCCAAGGCCGGCGCACGCCTGACTTACACGGTCGCGAACGTCGATGACTCGCCCGTGGATGAAGCCACCTTCTCCATTGATGTCACGACCCAGTACCAGACCATGCTGGGCTTCGGCGGTGCCTTCACGGACGCGGCGGCCATCAACCTGTATAAACTTTCGTCCAAGCTGCAAGACATCGCGCTGAACCAGTACTTCTCCAAGACTGGGCTCGAGTATAACATGGCGCGCGTCCCCATCGGCTCCACAGACTTCTCCACGAGGACCTACACGTACAACGAGAAGGTGGACGACTTTAAGATGACCAACTTCACCATTGCGTCCGACAAGGCGCCGTACTCGAACAAGATCGACATGATCCAGCGCGCGCTCAACATGACCGAGATGAAGCTGTTCGCGTCCTCGTGGGCGCCGCCGCTGTGGATGACGAACGGAGACTCGGTCGTCGACTGCACCATGAAGGGCAAGCCCGGTGAGAAGTACTGGAAGGCGCTGGCATTGTACTACTCCAAGTTCTTCGACGCCTACAAGGAGGAGGGCATCAACTTCTGGGCCATGACCGTCCAGAACGAGCCCGAGAAGCCCCCGCTCGCTGTCTCTCAGTGGGAGACGCTGCGTCTGACCCCGGAGGAAGAGAGGGACTTCATTAAGCTCGATCTCGGCCCGTTGATGGCCAAGAAATACCCGGACCTGAAGATCATGGCCAACGACGACCAGAAGCCCGGCCTCCTGAAGCGCTCGGCGCCGTTCGACGACCCCGAGGCCAAGAAGTACATCAGCGGCCTCGCCTTCCACTGGTACCAGAACATCGACTTCATCCTGCCGTTCTCCGGCAACTTCAAGAACCTCGAGAAGTTCTCGGAAAAGTATCCCGACATGTTCATGCTCGGAACGGAAGCGTGCGAGGGCTTCCTGCCTGGCCTTATCGGCACAGGTAAGGGCCCCGCTCTCGACAATCCAAAGAAGGCGTGGAAGCGCGCGCAGAACTATGCGCGCGACATCATCGAGAACAGCAACAACAACGCCGCCGGATGGGTCGACTGGAACCTGTTCCTGGACACGGACGGCGGTCCGAACTGGGCCAAGAACATGGTGGACGCGCCGATCCTCGTGGACGAGCAGAACGGCGCCGAGTTCTACAAGCAGCCCATGTACTACATCATGGGCCACTTCTCCAAGTTCGTGCCGCCCGGATCCAAGCGCATCGAGTTCCCTAAGACGGAGACGCTGAGCGACTTCCACCGCTGCGCGTTCGTGACGCCCGCCAACCAGATCGTCATGCAGTTCCTCAACCGCGACAGCTCGGAGGTCACCATCAGCGTCAAGCAGACGGACTCCAACACGTTCACGCTGACTCTGCCGGCGCACTCGATGCAGACGGTGATCCTGCCCGCCTCGGAGGACACCAAAATTCTCTAAGTAGACTTTATAAAACTGCGTTTGATGGCCACTTTGGCGTCAAAAATTGAACATAGCTTGCTGTATTCGCTGTTACACCTCCAGCATCGGAGGCTTGGTCACTTGGAGGCAAGACTTCATTGCGGCTGGTGTTTGTCAATGATAATTACTTCGAAGTATTACTTTGAAGCATTAGAAGGAAGGTCTTTCACAAATCTAACGTCTTCGGCACAGATCGATGTTCCTTCTTCTTGACACTAAGCAGCGGCGTTCGGCCGAGGAATGCCTGGTCACAGCTGGAAGGACGTCGCGATCCCTTTGAAGACAGGTTCAGGCGTAGAAAGTTACTGGTAGCCGCACGCAGCATCGACATCTGCGGCACTGACCCCATGCCCATGGTCGCGTTCAGGATCAGCCCCCAGCGCGAGACCCCCAACTTCTTCCATAGCGTCGGGTTGTCAGCAGCTCGATGCCACCGATACGACACTTGAGACGCGTAGCCCAGACTCTTGAGGTCCAAGAAGGACAGAACTCTCTCGCGCAGACTTTGGGGGACAATGTACTCTCCAAGCTCGCTCTGCCCTCGTTCTTTCGCTCGTCGTACGTCTTCGTTCCCTGCCGCGAACTCGGACTGGGTCTTTGGGTCGGTAACTTCCTCCTCTGCGGTGTCGCCATAGCGATTCTTGGCGGCGAGGTCGCACTCTCGTCGAACTAGCAGTCGCACCGCTCGGTATTGGCCCTTCCGAGCAGCGTAGAACAGCGGAGTCTCCTGGTCCTCGTTCCGTGCGTTGATGTCGGAACCGCTGTCCAGCAAGAACTCGACTGCGTGGACGTGCCCGTTGAAGCATGCGAGGTGAAGAGGAGTCTCCAGCGCGTCGTTACGAACGTCGACGCTCCATCCGAAGTCGAGCAGCAGCTTCAACACCTCCAAATGCCCACGAGCTGCCGCATGATGCACCGGAGAGTACCCGAGCTATTCAACCAAACAAGGGTCAGAAGAGCAGAATACTCTACCGTTGGGGGCTATTGAACCTTACCAGACCCTTGCATCGATCCTTGTCGACTCCTTGGTGGAGTAGCAGGAAGACTGCGCGTTGCTTCCCCTTCTCACAAGCGATCAGCAGTTGCTCGCTCAGTTTATCGCTCTCGTCTCGCAGTAGACTCGCGACCTGTCGACTGGCGTCTTCTTTCTGCCTCCGCTTGGTCTTGATCTTCTTCTTGGCCCCTTGGCCGAGCTTCAGGTTGTTTGACCGTCTCGTCTCGGGCTCTCCATACCCGAGTTTCGGTCTGCCAAGCAGAGCCTTCTCTCCGGCGGAGGTTGAAGGGCGCACTTCATAGCCGCCCACGCCGTCAGTCCACGTCTTGTCGATCGCCATGCTCTACCAACTCACGATCAACAGACACGACTCGACGGTCCCTTGGCCGAGCTTCAGGTTGTTTGACCGTCTCGTCTCGGGCTCTCCAGACCCGAGCTTCGGTCTGCCAAGCAGAGCCTTCTCTCCGGCGGAGGTTGACGGACGCACTTCATGGCCGCCCACGCCGTCAGTCCACGTCTTGTCGATCGCCATGCCCTACCAACTCACGATCAACAGGCACGACTCGACTCGATCTATCTCGAGGCGGGCAAATATAGGACTTCCACTCGCCGGTATTTTTCGGCTCGAGATGCCCCCCGAGTGGGTATACGATACAATCGTGAAGGTTTCGGCTCGAGATGCCCCCCGAGTGCTGTTGCTCAGCAAGGAGACGCTGCGCTTTACTGCGGAAGACATCATTGATGGCAGGATGTCACTTGTACCCAATTTGCAGTTCATGAAGGTGATCACTTTGCTATGATTTGCATTCGTCTCTCCACCACTTGGAATCGAGCAATCCGTTGCTCGGTAAGGAGACGCTGCGCTTTAGTGCGGAAGACCTCATTGATGGCAGCAAGGCGGCCGGATGGACCTGCAACATTGCTCGACCTACTACTACCTGCAGACTCTGCAGGTAGTAGATCGAGTATTGCAGTGCAGACTGCAATGCAGTCCATGAAGGTGATCACTTTGCTATGATTTGCATTCGTCTCTCCACCACTTGGAATCGAGCAATCCCCCACAACAGACTGGCTTGCAGATTCACAAGGGTAAACTCCTCCAGCATCGGGAGTGGTGCTCGCCTTCAAGCAGACTCTCTCTCGGCGTCATGCACCACTCGAAGTATCTGACATTTGCCGCCGTAGCGGCCGTGGCGTTCGCACCGCTTCGTGCTCTGGCTGCGTGCTCCAGCTGGTCGTCACTGTACCAGGCGGAGCTGGAAGGTGTCTGCGTCTGCAACGAAACGCAGTGCGATTCGGTCTCCAACGCTTATCTGGAGCTCAGTGAAGGGCAGGTGGGCATCTACACTACGTCTCAGGCTGGAGCACGACTCGAGTACAAGCAGGACAAGGTTGATGAGACCCCGGATGAAAACGTCTCAGGCTGGAGCACGACTCGAGTACAAGCAGGACAAGGTTGATGAGACCCCGGATGAAAGCCCCACCTTCTCCATCGATGTCTCGACCCAGTACCAGAGTATCATCGGATTCGGAGCGGCGTTCACGGATTCAGCGGCCATCAACGTCTACAAGCTCTCGCCCAAGCTGCAAAAGGTCCTTCTGGACCAGTACTTCTCGGAAAAGGGGCTGCAGTACACCCTCGGCCGAGTATCGATAGGGTCCAACGACTTTTCCACGAGCATCTACTCGTACAACGATGTGGAGGGCGACCTTGCCATGGAAAACTTCTCGATCGATGTGGATAAAGCTCCATACTCGCACAAAATTGAGCTCATTAAGCGCGTACTGAAGATGACCTCGCGTGATATCAAACTGTTTGCGTCCTCGTGGGCGCCCCCCGCGTGGATGACGAAGGAGAACTCGACTATCAATTGCCACATGAAGGGCGAGCCAGGCGACGAGAACTGGAGGGCGTTGGCGCTGTACTATTCCAAGTTCTTTGACGCGTACAAGGAGGAAGGGATCGAATTCTGGGCCATGACTGTCCAGAACGAGCCCGAGAAGCCCATGCTCGCGTTCGCAAAGTGGCAGACGCTGCGTATTACCCCCGAAGAAGAACGAGACTTCATCAAGCTGGACCTTGGGCCGATGATGGCCAAGAAGCACCCGGACGTGAAGATTATCGCCAATGACGACCAAAAGCCGAGCATTCTCACTCGCTTAGCGCCGCTGGAGGACCCCGACTCGCTTCAATACATTAGCGGAGTCGCCGTGCACTGGTATCGCAACGTGGATTTCGTGCTGTGGATGGGTGGACACTTCGACGACCTGGTGGAATTCCACGACTTGTACCCGGACCTGTTCATCCTCCCGACTGAAGCGTGTGAAGGATACATGCCGAATCCGTTGGGTACCGGCAAAGGGCCTTCGCTCAGAGACCCCGACAAGAGCTGGAAGCGTGGAGAGAACTACGGTCGCGACATTATCGGAGACCTGAACAGCTACGCGGCCGGGTGGACGGACTGGAACATGGTGCTGGACACCAATGGCGGGCCCAACTGGTCCAAGAACTTCGTGGAATCCCCCATCCTCGTGGACGCCAAGAACGGCGCCGAGTTCTACAAGCAGCCCATGTTCTACTTCATGGGACATTTCTCCAAGTTCATCCCCGCGGGCTCTCGCCGCGCCAAGCTGTCCCTGTCGGAGGACGCGGACAGCGACTTGAAGTCGTGCGCGTTCGTGACCCCGCAGAACCAGGTTGTCGTGCAATTCTTGAACCTCGAGCGCTCAGAGGAGACTGTGAGTGTACAACAGCCAGACGCCAACACCTTCACGGTCACAGTGCCAGCGCACGCCATGGTGACGGTGATTCTACCGCCGTCCAAGAGCACCACCGTCCTCAAGCCAACTTCAACGTAAGGGATTAATTACTACACCTAAATAGTAGCCCGTATAGTCTCATTTGAAGATTCGCTCACTGCTGGACGATCGCCATTCGACTCTTCAGCTATGGCCCGCTTCGAGAGTAAGCCGCTGCTGCCCCTGGGTAACGATCACTCGCTGCACTGCGGCGAGTCGTTCGCCCGGCGTCTGCTGTCCATCCCGCGCGAAGTGATCCCGCTGTCGCTGTTCGCCTTCGGGGGACCGCCGGCTCACCTCGCTCTGGCCCACGACCGATTCGTGTGTATGTCTCTATGCTGTAGACTTCGGGTAGCTCTTCCCCCCCTCACTGTGTTATAACGAGAATTTGTTGCTTGCAGACAAGCAGAAGTGGCTGACTGATGAGAGGTTCCTCGAGGTGTTGTCCATCGCCTCGGCCATCCCCGGCCCGTCGTCGACTATGGTGAGACTTTTCGCACAAGGATCTTTGAATCGCCTCGGCCATCCCCGGCCCGTCGTCGACTATGGTGAGACTTTTCGCACAAGGATCTTTGAACGCAGTGGAGAGCTGACGTGGTGCACTATACTCTACTGCTGCTGTAGACCATTGCAGCCATGGGATTATTCCGTGCTGGCCCATTGGGCGGGCTGCTCGCGCTCTTCTTCTGGGTGTTGCCGAGCTGGATCATTATGACCATCGCAGGCTTCGGGGCCAAGTCGTATCTCCAAGGTATGGTCGGCTTGAGACTGTGAAGAATGGGGGTGAATACTGACGTAATTGCTATCCGTAGATGGCTTGCCCGTGTGGCTGAGTGGCCTGGCTCCGGCCGCCGTGTCAATTGTCGTGATTGCGGCTGTCCGACTTTGGCAAAAAGCCTGCGAGGACGACACGGCCAAGAATTTTGTTGCCGCGGTGTCTGCATGTGCGATCTTAGCGACTCAAGGCATGTCGTCGCTGGTCTTCCCCGGAGTCATGGCGGCGGGCGGGCTTACCATCTTGCTATCGACCATGTGTGGCTACTCGCAAGCGCCACTTTCCAATGAACGTGTCACCTCTACCCACCTGGAAAGGTAGGAAGGACACAACGCACATTTATTTGGTCTGGAGATGATTAAGCCAACTACTCTTTGCTTCATAATACGCAGGCAAATCGGCATCCATCCCGTTGCTGGAGTGCTGATCGTGCTCTTCTGGCTCGTGGTGCTGGTATTGCTTGAAGTGTACCACCCGCAGGATGGAGGCGAGCACTCGCTTCTCTCGCTGTTCTACACATTCTACTGGATCGGGTCCATCATCTTTGGCGGTGGCCAAGTGATGCTCCCCATGTTGCTGGACAACGTCGTGATGGCCGGCTGGGTCTCCAAGGAGCAGTTTTTGATCGGCCTCGCTTTGGTGCAATCCCTGCCAGGACCGCTGTTCAACATCTCGGCGTATCTCGGGGCGCTCATCTACGGGATTCCAGGGGCGATCGTAGCAAGTACGGGACTCTTCGGCCCTGGCATCGTCCTCTTCTTCGGCTTGCTCCCGCTGTGGGAACGTGTCCGCAGCAACAGAAGCTTGAAGATCTTCCTGTCCGGGGTTATCGCTTCATCGACGGGCCTCATTGTGGCCTCCTTCTTCTTGCTGTGGGATAAGGCGGTGCATTCAAACGCAAACGCAGCGGTGGGACTCGCGACTGCGTTGATGGTGGGGATTTTCCGAGTGCCTACGTCGATCGCGATCATCATTGGAGCCATTTTGGGGTTTCTACTCTCCTCGGAGGTGTTTGGTATCGGCCAGAAAGATTTCTGCAGCTGACATGGCGGAATACTATGCTTGTCGTAGCACTGTTCGACAGTTTAGCATCCATCCGACTATGCGGCAACTACTGTAGTTTTTCAGGTTCTGACAAGAGTGCTAATGAATTTCCTACAGGGGGAATGATGAGAGGGAGCTCATAATTGCTGCTGCTTGCACGCTAGGACTTCAAACTAATTCGAGCTGCAACACAGGATCTCATGGAGGTGGACTCGGGTACAGGTCTCCAGCTGGAAGTGACGAAGATGAACATTATTTTTCCTACCCACCCCTGCTCAGACCGGACCGGTGCCAATTTGTGGCTCAAATCCGGACGTGGAGCCTCGCGTAGGTGTGCCTGTCTTGCCCATTTTCACTTTCGCCTTCAACTAGACAAACTGCAACCATGAAGTTCTTCGCGATCGCTCTTTCTTCAAGTATTCTCAATGAGGTGAGTGCGTGGTGGAAGCCCACACCGGGGACCTCGTACCAGATCCAGCTCAGTGGCACACTCGACCTCTCCTATGACGTCGATATGTACGACATCGACATGTTCGACACGCCCAACGCCACCATCACCGAGCTGCAGCAACGAGGCATCAAGGTCATCTGCTACTTCAGCGCCGGCACGTACGAGGACTGGCGCTCCGACAAGGACCAATACAGCGCCGACATCATCGGCACGCCACTCGATGAGTGGGAAGGAGAGAGCTGGGTGGACATCCGCAGCTCCAAGCTGCGCGAGATCGTCACGAACCGCATGAAGCTGGCCCAGGCCAAGGGCTGCGACGGCGTCGACCCGGACAACGTGGACGGCGCCTTCAACGACAACGGCTTCGACCTCACGGCGGCCGACCAGCTCGACTTCAACACGTTCCTGGCCACGACCGCGCACGATCTCGACCTCACGGTCGGTCTCAAGAACGACCTGGACCAGATCGAGGGCCTGGTGTCGAGCTTCGACTTTTCGATCAACGAGCAGTGCGTGCAGTATGACGAGTGCGACACGTTGGCGCCGTTCATTGAGCAGGATAAGCCTGTGTTCGGTATCGAGTACTCCGGCGACAAGGCCACTGCGTGTGCCACTGCGAACTCGCTGGACTTTGACACGTTGTTCAAGACGCTGAGTCTGCAGAGCGAGCGCTACAGCTGTCGCGATATGTCGGGGGACTCGAGATTGGGCTCAACGATGTCGGAGGATTCCGATGCGAACTCTGGATCGACGGATGAATCTGAAGAAAGAAATGGATCATCAGAAAACAATTCAGGTTCGACCTCCTCGACTAGCTCAGGTACCTTTTTACTGCTTGTTGGTTCAGCTGCATGGGCGGTTTAAGCCTAGGACTTCAATGAAATCATTTCAAGTAGTAAACCTTAGTGCGTTTAAGCTATGCAGGAATCTTCACGTCGAGAACTAAATGATACAAACCAATTATCCAGCGAGTGCCAGCGTTGCAAAAGCCGAGACCAACAAGCTCACGACAGCCCCTTCATACCCAGCTCCAGCCGCAGACTTTGTCACGGAGCGCGATCCAGTGGTGCCAGTGCCACTGCCAACATCGCTCGAGTTAATTTCGTCTAGGTGCAGCGATCCGTCACTACTCCCCTTCTTCTTCTTGGCCGGGAGGTTTGGACATTGGTGATACGCCTCTTCCTTGGTTGGACACGCTTCACTGCTGGAGGAATCGCCCTCCCACGTGAATGAACGCAAAATTGGAGAGCCCTTGGGGCATGTCGACGTCTGTACGTGGTTCGCTGGCACCTCGTAGTCACTCAACGTCGGCTCACTTGACCCGTCGTACGACGCGTACGCCTCGGCGAGGAACTCGAAGTTGGGGAACCGCTCGTACGTGCAGTTGGCGCCCGCGTCCGTGCAGTCTTCCGGGGAGAAGTAGCCCAGCCCGTAGTTCTGCGGGCCGTACGTCGTGAAGGGGTACGCGGACGTGGCCATGGAGTTGGCGTTCTCCGTCGAGTACTCGAAGGCGATGCCGCCCGCGAAGTAGTCGCTGTACTCGGGCAGGTTCATGAAGGCGGCGTCGTGGAAGGTGCGCTGCGCCTCGTAGCCGTCCACCGTGGGGAAGGCCGGACTGACGCAGCCGAACTCGGTGAGCACGACGGGGATGGAGTAGTCGTAGCTCTTGAAGCTGTCGCGCAGCAGGTTGAAGCCCGTGGCCTTGGTCGGGTCCGAGATGTCGTCGCAGTGCACGTACGTGTTGATGCCGTACCACTGGGCGTTCTCGAGCTCGTCGCTCTCGTCGGTGCGGCAGTTGTAGTACTGCGCGTTGTCGTCTCGGTCCGTGTCGGCCACGACGAGGCCCACGGGCACCTGGCGCAGACTCGAGCAGGACTGCAGGAAGGCGCGCATGTCCCGGATGAATTTCTTCTGGCACGGCGCGTTCCACGTCCAGGGGTTGCCGCCCGTGCGGTGGTTGATCTCGTTGCCGCCGCTGAAGGCCATGACGTTGTCGTAGCGCGCGAACTGCTTGATGATCTTCTCTCCGCGGGCCTTGTAGGACGCCGGGTAGCACGCGGGCGCGGCGTCGGCCGTGATCTCGCAGCCGTCGCAGTTGGAGCCGAGGTCCACGACGACGTAGATACCCTCGGCCTGCAGCGCGCACATGAAGGCGGAGTGGTCGACTTCTGGGTCGACGGCGTAGAGTCGGATGACGTTGGCGTTGAGCGCCGTGAACTGCGGCAGGTCTCGGCTCCAGATGTGCTGGAAGTCATCGGAGAAGAGGTCGAGGTTGTTCTTGTCGAGGGG
>JAIKVH010000859.1:0-11747 GCA_024679275.1 Phytophthora niederhauseri
CTTCATAATCAGTTTTGCCCGCTGACGAGCACGCCACCCTAGAACCGAAACAAAGAGGAACACACAAAGCACTCGTATCCAAGCCCACGATGAAAGAGCTCATAGATCAAGCACTGCCAAACCTGCGCGAGGCGATCCCTCGCGTTCTCGAGAGTATGGCCCATGGGACCAGAACGCAAGAGGTTTTCGTGTTGAGTAGCTCGACGCCGCTCCCCAGCCAGACTGACTCTGGCGGATCGGACTACGCGCAAGGACAACTCGTGGTGCTGATGGTGGTGCTTCTCGTGAGCTACGGCTCCATGTGCGCGCTGTCGGGGGCACTGATCATCTACATGCGGCACAACCGCCACGTAGCGCTGAAAGGAGACTCGGAAGCTTCACGCAAGACGCTGCTACCGGCGTTTGAGCCTCTGCTGTGGATCTTGTGCGCGGCGACGGGGTTGTACTCGCTGTACTTTATGATCGCGCTGATCGCCAAGAGTTACGCTGCAAACTCCGGGTCTGTCGCCACGGAGGCATTGAGTGCTGGACGTCACTTTGTGCTGGAGCTGGCGCTGATCTTCATGCTTCAAAAGAGCGTGTCGCTGCCGGCGTTGGTGCGTTCCATTGCCATCACGGGGTTCCTGGCCTGCTACGCGCTTCCGTTTGTCTGGTACACGACGGTCAACGGCGACGACGAAGACTCGAGTGGGAACTACTGGATCGTGGCCATCGCCCGCCTGCTGCTCTTCGTGCTGTACATCTACGTCTTCGTGCGACCACCAGCTCGAGCCAGCAAGCGGACGCTTCGTGAATTCTGCGCCTTTGCCATGGTGTACCAGACCCTCGAGTTCGCCTACCACACGGCGTTCAACCAGAAGAACGTCCACTTGGGGTTCGCACTGATCTATGCGCACGTGTTGTGGGGCTCGCTCTGTCCGTTCTTCGTGTGGAGACTGCTGAAAGCTGACACGGAGCACTGGCGCGGACTCGGACAGCGTGCCGTCGGTCTCCAAGCACTCTTCCGTAAGGGAAATATTCACGAACGCGTATCGTCGCAGGGTCTTCACGTGTTGATCGAGATGCACCGCAAGTACATCATTGACTTCTCGGTGCTTGCCATCAAGCAGCGCATCGGAGTGGGCTCGACTGCCGTGGTGTACAACGGACTGCTGCACTCCAAGACCCCGGTCGCGATTAAAGTGTACACGCCGTCAAGCGTGACGGAAGACACGGTCGCCGAGTTTTCGCACGAAGCTGCGCTCTGTGGCGCGTTGAACCACCCGAACATCGTCAAGTTCTTCGGCATGTGTGTGTCACCACCGACAATCTGCTTGGTGTCCGAGCTGTGCGTGGGGAGTCTGGATGTGGTTGTATTGGCGTTGGCTCGACGACAGCAGCAGGCTCGGCGTCAGCAATTCCTGCTCAACTTGGGCTACATGATCGATGCTGCGCGCGCTGTGGCTTACTTGCACAGCTTCTCTCCGGCCTTCGTCCACCGCGACATTAAGCCGAGCAATTTTCTGGTGGATGTCGAAGGGAATGTCAAGCTCACGGACTTCGGCGAGTCCCGTAGTCTGCCCAAAGCTAACATCACGTGGGACGTGAGCAGTCTCAACGACGCTAAGAATGCTGGAATGGTGCCTTCTTCTGTACCTGCCGTCGGTGCCACCGCTGCGACTTCGAGCAGCTCGACTATTGATGCTGAACACTATCAGGAGTATCCCGACTCCACAACCAGCAGTGCACAAGGCGCGAGAACCATCCCGCCGACACCTCCGCACACTCCTAGTGGTGGATCAAGGACTGCACCTGTGCAATTCCCATCAGCTGCACGTAAAGCAGTGCCTGAAATGACGGTGAAAGGCACGGTCGACTACATGGCGCCAGAGATCATCAATGGACGTGCCGGAGTCGCCTCCTATGGAGAATCTGCCGACGTGTACTCGCTGGCCATCACCATGTGGGACATCCTCAACCCTGGAGCCGAGAAATACCCGGGTACGAACAACAACCACCTGCGCGTCCTCGAGTCCGTCATTGCCGGCACAAGACCCGAGCTGGACACCCAGCTGCATGCTGGTCTGGCTGAGCTCATCACAACCTCGTGGCACGTAGACGCTCGCATGCGTCCGTCGGCTCAGAAGATCGTCTTGGCTCTCGAGCGCATCCAGGAGGAGGTTTGCTCGGTCTTCGCACTTGAACTGTGCGAGGAGATCGAGAACGACGCGACTATGATGAAGAGCGGCGGGGCTGGCAACTTGTCCAAGAGCTTCTCGGGCGAATTCGCGACACGGAAGATGCAGGACATTGAGGCTGTGGCGTCCGTCGGGGAAGGCATCCGACTGGGCAACATGTTCATGAACGCCGGCTTCCTGCACCACCTCAAGCACTCGCAGCCGTTCAAGAGCTGCGAGGACCTGTACTACTTCGACGAAGACAACATCAACTTCTGCCAGCCGTTCGTGGTGCTCGACGGACCCGCAAGTAGAAGCGGCATCAGCAGCAGCAACAACAACAACAACGCCACTCGACGTCCAGGATCTACGCTGGGGGCTCCCCTACCTTCCCAGTTGGTGCAGTCCCCGGGCTGGTTCAAGAGCTTGCAGCGGCAGCACCAGCCGTCGGACCCGACTCCCCCATTGGCGACCACTTCAACTTCAACTTCGATCACCGACTCCAAGCGCTCCGAGTGGGACGCCAACACTGCCACCGACTCGCCCCAGAACGACAGCGACACGGCCTTCGTGGAGGCCGCCAGCAACGGCACCACCGAGGCCGAGGAGTGCGCGTGCCGGAAGCTCGGGGAGCGCCCCAACACCCGCAAGCCGACCCGCCACCGGTTCCGGCGCAAGTACCGCGCCATCCCGGAGGACAATATTCTGACGGCCAATCTGCTGCAGGAGGAGGACCTCACTTCAACCCAGGACCACCATCTGTTGGACGAGTTCGACGACGCAGGACCCGCCAGTGTCCTCCTGCACAAGAATTAGGTCGGTTTGAAGTTGCGTGGCGGGAAAAGTGGACCCATTTTGGGTTTTTCCCGCGAATGCATGTGATTGGTTGAATCTATGTATAAAATCTCCCATTGGCTGGTTTGAGTGTCATTGTGGCTATTTTTAGCGGATCCCGACAATGGCGGCGACTGAGTGCCCGATCTGCTCGCGCCATGTGCGCCAGGAGAACCTCATGCTGCACGTGGAGGCCTGTCTGGCCAAGCAGGAGCAGCCCAAGACGCCGCTGTTCCGCTCGCCGTCTCCGTCGGCCAAGTCCAAGTCGCCAGCGAGCTCTAGAACGCCCAATCGGAGCCCGTCAAGTTTACCCCCAAGTAAGAATAACGGGTCACCGTCACCTGCTGCTCAAAAGAAGCGCAAACGCTCGGCACCAGAGGATGTCTCCGGTGTGCCATTGGCAGAGCGGATGAGACCCACAGTTATGGATGATCTCGTGGGTCAGGAGGAGCTTTTGGGACCTGGGAAGCTGCTGGCCACGCTGATCCAAGCTGACCGAGTGCCCAATATGATTCTTTGGGGGTAAGGAAGTGTTAGTGCAAAGTATGGTGGTTGGTAGCACAGTACTGATGTTTTATGTGTGAATTTTGGTGCTGTGCAGACCTCCAGGATGTGGTAAAACGACGCTGGCCCACGTGATCTCCAAGAAGACGGACTGCAAATTCATCAGCCTGTCGGGGGCGACGTCCAAAGCGGGGGACATGAAGGACGCGGTGGACAGAGCCCGAGGGGAGCGCAAGATGTTTCGTCGACGAACCATTGTCTTCGTCGATGAGATTCACCGCTTCAACAAGAGCCAGCAGGTGCGTGATGGGTCCGTGCTTGGATAATTGTGAGGTGCTGGTGATGATTATTTATCTTTTTATCTTTTTGTGATGGTAGGATTTCTTTTTGCCGCCTGTGGAAGACGGCACCATTACGCTGATCGGGGCCACGACGGAGAATCCGTCGTTTGAGGTGAACAACGCACTGCTGAGCCGCTGCCGTGTGTACACGCTCAAGAAACACACGCCCGACTCAATCGAGAAGATCCTACGCCGCGCTCTGCGGGATCATGCTGCAGGCGGCGTACGTTCGCTCACGCAAAAACAGGAGGAGGAAACGCAGTCGAATGGTGACGCAGCCAGCCAAGGAGAGACCGGTTCCGAAGTCAGCATTGAGGCGGACGATGCGGCCATCGAATACCTGGCGAAACAGTGTGCAGGCGACGCCCGAGTCGCGCTCAACTGTCTGGAGATGGCGCTTCAAACTGCGCCCATGGACAGTGAAAAGCGTGTTCTGCAGGTGTCCGCTACGCACGTCCAGCACTGTTTCGCACACCGACAAACGCTGTTCTATGATCGCAACGCGGACATGCACTACGATTGCATCAGTGCGCTGCACAAGTCCGTACGTGGCAGCGACGAGAATGCTACGCTCTACTGGCTCGCGCGTATGCTCGAAGGTGGCGAGAATCCGCTGTACGTGGCCCGACGACTCATTCGAATTGCAAGTGAAGATGTCGGCCTTGCTGCGCCTGAATTGCTCCCCATGGCCGTGTCGGCATATCAAGCAGCGCACTTTGTTGGCATGCCGGAATGCGATGTCGTGCTTGCTCACGTCGCCACCATGTTGGCTCGTGCGCCGAAGTCCATCGAGGTGTATGCGGCTTACAAGCGGGCGAAACAGTCGATCAAGGAGTGGAATAGTGGCGCGTTACCGGACGTTCCGATACACTTGAGAAATGCTCCCACGAAGCTGATGAAGGAGCTGGGATATGGGAAGGAGTACAAGTACAACCCGCACTATATGGCCGAAGAGCTCAAAGATCAGACTTATCTACCGGACGAGTTGGTTGGAACCAACTTTTTCGCGGAATCAGAGACAGATCGCGACGCTGGATGCTGAGAGAGTCTTTTGTGGAGCACATTCCTTCCCCAAGGCGTTTGGCGTGCGCCAGCACTTGGAAACTGCGAGCTGTTACCCAGAAACTGAAACATGTCTTTTCGTTCATTTATCTTCTACTTTTTCGTTCCTGAACTTCTGGACCTGAGCTCCGGCCCGGGCGGTGACGGAGACAGTTTGAATTCTGCCGCGCTTCAAGCATGGCGCTCACGTTTGCCGAGGAGCTGTCCCGAGAGTTTGGAGGAGGACCACCAATGCTCGCGGCTACGATCGAAGAGATGGAGGAAACGCAATGGTTCATTGACAGGTTCCAGCTGGTTCAGATCATGATCTTGGTCGAGTATGTGTTCCTGTTTATCATGTGCCTCGTTCTCGTGATGTATCTGCGGCGGAACCGGCACATTGCGCTTACAGGGGACTCGAACGCAGCTAGAAAAGTTTTGTTACCGGCGTTTGCACCTCTCTTGTGGCTACTCGCGGGCTCTGTTGGCGTGTACTCCGTGGTGATGGCGCTGTTCGTGACGCTCAAGTGGTTTCGAGGCAAGTTTTCGGACGCGCTGCTGGAAGTCTTCTACAGCATGCGCTTGTTTGTGTTTGGGCTCGTCATGGTGTTTCTGCTGCAAAAGAGTGTTTCAATTCCAGCACTCCGACGCTCCGTGGTGATCACACTGGTTTTGGCATTGTATACCCTCCCAGTGGAAATACTGTTGATGACGTATGTGGCCCCAAGTCGCCCAAACCTCGCCTTCACGATAATGGCTGCTGTGCGAGCGTTCATGCTGATCTTCTTCGCGTTCGTGTTTGTGCGACCTCCGGCTCGAGCTATCTTGTTTTGGCATTGTATACCCTCCCGGTGGAAATACTGTTGATGACGTACGTGGCCCCAAGTCGCCCAAACCTCGCCTTCACGATAATGGCCGCTGTGCGAGCGTTCATGCTGATCTTCTTCGCGTTCGTGTTTGTGCGACCTCCGGCTCGAGCTACTAAGCGCACTTTGAGAGAGTACTGCCTCTTTATTTTCACTTACTCGGCTCTGCACTTCAGCAGTGAATTTTGCTTTCACATCGGATCGAGTACTGTTGGATTTGCGCTAACGTACGCGACAGTATTGTGGGCTGTTATGTCTCCCTGGGTCGTTTGGCGAGTGCTCAAGGCTGACACTGAGTTTTGGAGGGGGTTGGGTCAACGCGCTGTGGAGTTGCAGACGCTCTTCCGCCAGAGACATAGTATCGATGAACGGATATCGTCGCAAGGTCTGCACGTGCTCATCGAAATGCATCGCAAGCTGATCATCGACTTCGCACAGCTGCAACTTCAGAGAAAGATCGGCACAGGGGCAAGCGCCGTCGTTTTCAGTGGATTATTGGATGCCGTCACCCCTGTCGCTGTCAAAGTTTACACACCGACGCTGTTTAGTGATGAAACAATGACCGAATTTTCCCAAGAAGCCGCCCTGTGCGGTGCGTTGAAGCATCCGAACATCGTCACGTTTCACGGAATGTGTATTTACCCTCCGACGATTTGTCTGGTCTCGGAGCTGTGTCAAGGAACGCTTTCTGAAGTTACCTGCACTGCGAGAGTCAGGTTTACTGGCAACGGGTCGCGTTTCCACAACCGGCAGCAGATGCTGTTAAATGTGTGTTATATGCTGGACGCTGCTCGTGCAGTAGCGTATTTGCACAGCTTCTCCCCGCCGTTCCTTCATCGAGACATTAAGCCGGACAATTTTCTGGTAGACGTCCGTGGAACAGTCAAGCTCACGGATTTTGGGGAGTCACGTAGTCTAGCGCGGCCCCAGAAGCCGAATACAGGTTCTAACGCAGCTATACCGGATTATTTGACGGACTACGCTGCATTTGCAAGTTCCCCCATGGCAACAGAGATCCAGTCAATGATGACTTCCTTCCCGAAGATGACTGTGAAAGGAACGGTGGACTACATGGCGCCGGAGATTATCAACGGCAAGGCAGGGCTTGCAGCGTATGGAGAAACTGCGGACGTTTACTCGTTAGCAATGACTATGTGGGACGTATTGCACCCTGGCGCCGACAAATTTCCTGACCTCAAGAGCAATCACTTGCAAATATTTGCATCAGTGGTGGAAGGGAAGCGTCCACAACTTGAAGTGGACATTGGAAATGGAGAGCTCCACGCAGGTCTATGTGAAATTATCAAAGCAGCTTGGCAACCCACTGCTCGGTTACGCCCTAGTGCTCACGACATTGTCAAGGCATTGGAACGCGTACAAGAGGAACTACTAGCAGTTTTTGCGAACGAGTTGCTTCCGGAACTTACCAACGCTATCAGCTCCTCTGTGTGCAAGACACGCCGAGGCACCGCGGACGTTTTTACTGGTGAGCTAATCGTTGCCCGTCTTCAGGACATGAAGTTTGTGCACAGCCCATGTGAAGCCGTTAGACTGGGGAATGCCTTCATGGACGCAGGCCTGTTGCACCACAAGAAGCACGACTACAGCTTTGAGAACACGAGACTCCAGTATTTCTTCGACGAGGACAACATCAGTCTTTGTCAGCCTTTGGATAACGGCAAGACTTCGGTGGTCATCAGCGTGAGTGAAGAAAGCAGTCCCCTCGATCTCGATGATGATCTTGAGCGACAAAGGGAGCGGTTTGGCTTATGTTCTTTTCGGGAGTCTGCTACGTGCTCGTTTTCGGAAGACCACAGCAGCGTGCACAACAATGCTACGGCGTCCAAACCATTCAGCCTGTCTGAAGGATTGGTACGGCCAAGTACAAATGCTGGAACTAGCGTCAGCGGTGGCAATGACTGTCGGTGTCGGAAGCTGGGACAAAGACTCGAAGCTCCACGAATGGCCCGCAGACAACGGCTGCGACGAAAGTTCAGGGGGGCCATTGGTGATGAACATGCGCTAACTACGAAGTTGCTGGAGGTTGATGACTCGGCCGTGACACCTCAAGAATTCGAGATTGGTCGCAACATGGATGCCTTCGACTTCGTTGCCATGAATGTTCAGGCAGCATAAGCATAGAAATTGTACTACTA
Organism: Phytophthora niederhauseri; assembly: GCA_024679275.1. Classification (NCBI taxonomy): domain Eukaryota; phylum Oomycota; class Peronosporomycetes; order Peronosporales; family Peronosporaceae; genus Phytophthora; species Phytophthora niederhauseri. Next base: position 7,899 of record JAIKVH010000859.1, read on the forward strand.
CGTAGTTGCTTCCAAAGGTGATCGTCTAATTATTTACTTGACCTGAAGGAAGCCTCGCACTTCAGACAACATGGATGCCTTCGATTTCGTTGCGATGAATGTCCAGGCAGCATAAGCATAGAAATTGTACTACTATGTAGTTGCTTCCAAAGGTGATCGTCTAATTATTTACTTGACCTGAAGGAAGCCTCGCACTTCAGCTACAAAGGCGTACAGGTTCGTCTTGAACTGCATGCGCATCTTGCGTGTAGTCGCAGTGCCCGTGGCGATGTCCGCTGGTGTCAAAAAGCTGATGAGCTCGGTAAACGCAGCAGACAACCGCTGCTGGGCGGACGGGTCCAGACTCGCCTGCTCGTGGCTAATCTCCTCGGCCAGCGCGGAATAGCGCGCTTGCTCGATCAGAATGAGCGGGTAGAGAGTACCCGCGCACGCGTCCAGGATGACGGGATTGAAGTCTTCAAAGAGCGCCATGCGGAAGATAATGCGCAGGAACGCCATGAACATATCCGGGTGCTGCTGCCGGTGGGCCTCGAGTCCCGGCTTCTGGCCCTGCTGCGCCTTCCAGTGGTAGCTCGCCAGCTCACCAAGCGCCTGGAAACTGTTGCGCACCACATCCACCGACACGTGACGCATGCCAACGAGCAGTGAGTGGAGCAGCATCTGGAAAAGCTCGCTTGGCAAAGTGACAAGCTTCTCCGCGTACACTTCCACCATATACGACACCAACGTAAAGTACTGCTTGCTCAGGCTCGGGTAGGCCAGCAACTGCTCGGTCATGAGTGGAATCACTTGGCGTAGGCCCGAGAACACGACGTCGGCCACGACGCTTGAAGCACGAGTAGCGTCGGCTTGCTCCTGCTCAGTTGTTGCGTCTTCCGAGAAGTCGATAAAGTCCTTCGACACGAGATGCGACAGCAGCGTAAGAAGCGCCAACAGGTCAGCATAATTCTCCTCTTCAACACCTCCCAGCATGCTCTTCTTGCCCAGGTTGTGCCGGCAGTAAGCGCGGATGAGTTCGTCGCTGGCAGTGTACACGAGCAGCGCGTCGCGAGGAGAGAGGTAGCACAGCTGCGCCTCCACCATGAGGCAGAAGAAGTTGAGGATGAGGTTCACCATTTGCGAGTCACCCTGGAAGATTTGGAAAATCTTGACGATGACAGGCAGTGCAGGCAGGCAGAACGTTGTGATGGGTGCATGGCTCGTCGATTCAGCAGAGCGCGCAATACCTGAATACATCTCGACGAGCAGCGTCAGTTCTTCCTGCACGCGCACGTCGTTCGCAGTTTGCTTCGCCTCGAAGTTTGGCATTGCGATTAGCTGCTGCAACCGCTGCTCGACCGGGTGACTAACCGCCTGGAAGTGAGCAGCTCGCATGTTTTGATCGCTCGACGCCATTCCAGCTCGGCACAAGGCCTCTGTCAGCTGAAGCAGCTCGCATGTTTTGATCGCTCGACGCCATTCCAGCTCGGCACAAGGCCTCTGTCAGCTGACCTCGTAGATTCGCGGGAATTCTGGCAACTGCAGTGTGCAGTGCATCACTTCCACCGGTAGCAGCGCTCATGAACGATCCAGCAGACGCATTGGCTTGGACGAGCGATTGCCACATCTGCGAGCTCAGGACGGGGTTGATGGCTTTCGTGTTGGAGAGCACCAACAAGAACTCGATTAGGTTTTCCATGACCACGGGTTGTGTGGACCAGTGCAGCAGATACACCGTGGCCTTCTGAACCAAGAAATTCAGCAGCTCTCCTGCTCGCCCGCCATTCTGGAAACCAAAAACTTGCAGCAGTGCCGGAGCAACTTCACCGGAGTCGACAAGAACATCAGGAGCCAGGTACGTGGCACACAGGCGCGTGATCGTTTTCAGCAATCCCTCGGATACAAAGGGACTCACGCAGTCGCTCGTTGGGTTTTGCGCAAGCCGGGATGCCTCGAACTCCAGCACGTGGCTCATAATCAACATAATTAGGTTCACCACGGGAGAATCCTCAGCAGAGGCAACACCACGGAGAGTGACGTGAATCCGGTTCGGGATACCTGGCCGCTCGCCCTCGAAATCATCCGCAAGGAAGAGACCCACAAAGAGAATAACAAAGTGCAGCTTCTCAAAAAGCTGGGATAGCACCGGAGTCATCTCATCACGCCCTTGCAGTTTTGATAATTCCTGCTGCACGCTCGTCATTAGCGACTGCACAAGCGAAACTAGCAAAGATGCCGACGCCGACGAGTTGAGCCTAGCCAGTGCGGCAGCGAGCTCGTACTGTTCGCGTGCACTACTAGCAGCGTTGTCCTCTACGTCCTCCTCTTCATCCTGCTCGGCAAGTGCCTCCACCGCGCACAACTCCAACTGAACCTGAAGATAAAGCTCCAGAACTGGCGCCGAGGCCTTGCTCAGCAGGGCCAAAGCCTGCTCCGCTTCCGGCTTGGATGATCCAGGCGCACCAACTTCTAACAGCTGCGGGTCGTTAATGAGCGCAACCCAAGCGTCCAAGAGAATATCAACACCCTCGAGCTCCCAAAGTTCATCAATAGCCTCGTTGGGACGTTCACGCAGGTGTCGCTGGATACGGTCAAGAGCTGAATGCAGCAGCTTGCTGGTCAGGGAGGCCAGCTCCTCGATAAATGAAGAGAAGAGTTGGCCCGAGTTGGCTTGCAGCAGTGCCTCAAGGCCAATGTTGTTCACAAGTCGGAAGAGAAGCTGACACCGAGTTGGCTTGCAGCAGTGCCTCAAGGCCAATGTTGTTCACAAGTCGGAAGAGAAGCTGACAGCAGTCGATCAACTCGCGCGTGGCCAATTCATACCCAGTAAAGTCACTCTGAGCAACCAAATCCAAGAACGGATTGTGCACGACCGTGACGACACCGCGGAAGATTTCACCCAAGAACTGCACTTGTTCCGTCTTACGCTCGAAGATCGGGCCTTGCAGAGACGCCAGCTGGATAAGGAACTGCCTCGCCAAGTGCAGCAGCGTCTCGTTCTTCGCCGCCACATTGCGGAAGAATGCGTACGTGTTGAACGCCGAGTGAATGAGGTCCGGTCGCACCAGGATCGGTCTCCACGAGGCCTGCGGGGTCAGCACGGGTCGGTTGCCACTGTCGTCATCGTTCGCCGAGGCGCTCAAGCTCCACGTCAAGTTGCCCGCGCGCGGGTCTTCAAACTGCCAGTTGAGTAGCTCAACACAAAGCTGGAAGGCCGCATCCAGCAGCTCCAACTGCTCCGCGGGTACGTTGCCCGCAGCTCCCGCGTCTCCGCAGGCCGTGGTCGTGCTGCGGATCGAGTCTTCAAGCAGCGGCACCGCCAGCGCCACGATGTTCTTGAGTCCGCCGCTCTTCTCCAGCGTGCGACGAGACTTGGTGTGGAACTCCACGGGCTGGTTCATGTTGCTGGCCCTCGAGGCCGACGAGAACTCGGTGACAAAAGCCAGCAGCCACTTGGCCGCCAAGAGGCGGTGGGCGATGACGTTGCCCGGCTGCAGCATGACGCCCATCTGCTGCAGCACGGCGGCGCGCTCCGCCTCGAGGCAGCGGTCCAGCCAGCCGCGCTTGACCAGCAGCACAGCCGTCTGCAGCGCCGAGGCCGCCACGAACCTCGGCAGCGCCGCGCCGCGCTCCAGCAGCAGCTGCATGAGGAAGTCCAGCGCCTGCGACTTGTCCGCGCGCGCCAGCAGCGGCCAGCGCTGCAGCGTCACCTCGCGGATGGTGGCCACGCAGTGGAACTGCACCACCTGCGGCGTCTGCGCGTCGCGCAGCAGCGCCATGGCGTCCGCGAGCGCGCTGGGGCTGCGCTTGAAGTGCTCCAGCACGGCCTCAGCCTCGGCGCGGCGGCGCTCGGCCTCGGCGCTCGTGGGC
>JAIKVH010000860.1:0-11742 GCA_024679275.1 Phytophthora niederhauseri
TGATGGAGCCCAATGCGCACGCCTTGTGGAGAGGCAGCTCCACCGCAGAGTCCAGGTAGAGCGACACGGCAGTGACGACGTGCGAGAGGTCCGCGAACGCCTCCTTGGACTCGAACAGCAGCGCCACCGCCAGCATGGGGGCAACCTGGTAGTGTGTCATTATCAGGTTCCACGCCAAATTGTTTTGTGACGGCAAAACTAAACTCGACTAAAAACTGGACTAAAATTCGAACGTCATGTGGTCCACGTGAACATTGCCATGAACGAGAATCGAATATGCTGTATCGCTCCAATCCTGGATTGGCCCGTGAAAGTACAATGTTGAGGGCCATGCCACGTTCTCGGCTCCTTCATCGCATTCTTTGTTTCATGTATATCGAAATTTTGAACTCCTTTCGTCAGTTTTACCCTATTTTAAACAACTTATGTGGATTCATTCGCCGAAGTGTTCAAGGGGTAGAAGGCTGAACAAATGGAAGAGAAAAAGTAAAAGTTTGTGGAAGAATCCTCACTTCGTTACTCGTGTAATCCTTCGGGGCGTAATCTGTCGATGAAACCGTTCAAGTAATAGACTGCAAAGTCACCTATTCCTTTCGTGCCTTCAGGAAATGTTTGAACGCATTGTAGTTTTTGTGAGAAATCATCTGACTCGTAGATAAACCTGAGACCCCCAGCGTCTGCCGAATCGCCCCTCATGATCCAGTTTGTCAGATCGTTCTTAACTCGTCCCTCGCTTTGGAGCCCCGTGCCATAACGCGCATACTCCTCTTTTAACGTCTTCTTCATCGCTGTGTACTTCAGTAGTGCCTCCCAATTTGGGCTAGACTTCGCAGCGTCAGTCTTGTCGACAAATGAGCCTGTCAACGTCTCTCTTCGTCACCTACTCCTTCATTGAAATCCAACCTCAATTGTCTTCCACCGTCACTACCGGCAAACACACCGACCACATCCAGTTGAAGGTTGCGGATGCAAGAGCTGCGTCTTATTACGGAGCGGTTGAGGACGAAGCCAGAGTTTCCCGATGTCGCAAGAGTAGTTATAGTTGGATCTAGCACTAGGTAGAGTCGATGATAGCTCACTTGCGAATTCTCCTCGCTCCAGCAACCCGCCACGCCACGCCCTTGATGTGGCAAAATCTACATTTATTTGCCCCACACATGGACATTGTTGGAAAAAGCAGAACGAGGAAATTGCGCTTGGCACAGAACTTGAAAAGTCTCGGTTGACAGAAGGAAGGAGATCATGACGTCGTGGGTGAGCTCGTTGCATATAGACTTGGGTCGTAACACCATAGTCATTGCCGCAAAGGGAGCGTTAGACTGATCAATTCGACTTCTTTTACTTGGCCTTAAAACAGTGTCCGATGGTACTATGCAATGCAAATCGTTTCGATTTCTGACTTCTGATTGGCTAATCAGATCTTCAACTTGCAAATTTCATTTCACTTCCAAGATGGCTTCGCTTCCTGCCCCGTTACTCGTCGTGGCTCAGATCTTCCGCCCTAGAGCGGAGTTTGCCTCGCTGGAGCATGTGCCGCACACCGTGTCGCTCTTCCTAGACACCTCCGTGGAGCTTCCGCTGCACAAAGCCTGCCAGTTTGGCTCGCTACGTCTGCTAGACCGCATCTGGGGCAGCTCCATCGACTTGGAGCTAGATCCGAAGACTTCCTGGTCCATCCGCGGCTTCCTCCGCTCGGAGAAGCACTACCGACAATATCAGTTCACGTTGTCTCTAACTGAGGCCGCCAAACTCCAGAATCTGGAGATGGTCAAGTGGCTGTTTGACCATTTTCCAGAGTGCCACGTGGCGCGCAGTGTCGTGCTCCAGGCCGCTGGGGCCGGTGCGCTCGAGATTCTGCAATATCTCAGAGAAAATGATGCCGACAATGGAGGGGGAGAGGAAAATGACGGAGAAATGAAGCAGGACGACAGTGGCAAGCGAAAGGTCCGTTGGGGCGGTGATGACACGGCTAAAGCTGCTCGTGCGGGCCACCGTGATGTCGTCAAGTGGCTCAACGAGAACACTCACGCACACAGAGAAGAAGAAACCGTGATGAAAGCTGCGGTCACTGGTGGAGATATCGCCCTCGTCGAGTGGCTGCAGAAGGAACTCGACACTTCGCCCTGTGAGGGCGTCCAAGAAACTGCTGCCAAGGGAAATTTGCAGATGCTCAAGTATGTTCGTGAGAAGGGCGACTACGACAGTCAGAGCAGTGCTGGATCGCTGCTCAGAGCCGCGGAAAATGGTCACATGGACATTGTACGCTAGATCATCGACACAGATCGAGAGGATATGGGCGAGGAAAGTGGCGGTGGCGAAGGCGGTGACGACGACGAGGGCAACATCGAGGATGACGACGAGGACGACGACGGATGGAGTGGCTTTTATCCCTCCCATGGATTCGACGATGACTTACCCATTACCAGTTTGGGAGGCGAAGCTGGTCTTGCCGTGAATTCTGCTGCCATCGGTGGACACTTGGAAGTCGCCAAGTATATCTATGACCGGGCTGCAACTCCCAAGACGGAGAAAGAGAAAATGCGAGAGCAACGACGCTTCCGACGGACGCTGAAATTCATCGCCCGTCAGCTGGACATGTTCGACGCGGACGCAGTTTCAATTCATACGATGTTCGCTGCGGCAAGGAATGGGCATTTGGACGTCGTCCAGTGGCTGTACTCGGAGTTTGGTGTGAAGTTCGGGATGGAAATGTTTTGGTTGTATGAAGGTGATGACGGCAAGTACTTCAGCGCGCTCGATGTAGCTGCGGTGGGTGGACACCTGGACGTCGTCAAGTATTTGCATCAGATCTGCCAAGAAGCTGCACATGGTGACGAGGACGATGAAGAAGGAGTGGACACGGGGGATGAGTCGATGGGGGGTGCTAGCTCGATGTCTTTGTACTCAGAAGATTCATGGGCGGGGAAACCTACAAGACCTGGGTGCACCACTGCAGCAATGGATGGTGCAGCAGCTAATGGTCACACGGAAGTCGTCCAATGGCTACACCAGAATCGGAACGAAGGGTGCACAGTGTACGCGATGGACTCCGCAGCGGCGAATGGCCACTTCGACATAGTGAAGTGGCTTCACGAGCACGCTAAAATGGGCTGTACTGTACTACGAAGGCCATGGATGGAGCGGCCCGCGGTGGTCACCTCGAAGTCGTCAAGTGGCTTCATGATCACACGGACGCAGGCTGCACCAGCAAGGCAATGGACGGCGCCGCACGTGGCGGGGCCCTGGATGTTGTCAAGTGGCTTCACGAGAACCGATCCGAGGGCTGCTCGGACGATGCGGTAAGCAAGGCTGCTCAGCATGGACACCTGCGAGTTCTACGCTGGCTGCATGAAAATTATCCTGATGCTTGGTCGCCCTCGGCCATGGAAAACGCAGCAAGTGGAGAGCATTTCGAGATCTTGCTCTTGTTGAACAGGATCAGCGAAGAGTGCTTCCCTGGGTCAGTGCACTTCAGACCATCGAGTAGTGACATTGGACATTGGCTCCTTGAGCACTACCCTGCTGACATTCCAGATGAAGACTGGTGAACGTGCGGCAGTTGAGTTCCGCGTATTTGTGTTTCGTTACGAGAAAGAAAAGGTAGAAAAAGTGGTCATGACAAGGTCTAAGAACCTATCCTTTTCAGTCGTGTAGCCGATGAATGCTACACTATGAAGTTCGATTCAAATTGGAAATGTCAATGTCCACACGTTGGCATGGTTTCTTTAAACGTTGGGGACCTTGCAGGTTCATCTCCACATTGAAAGATGGCTTAATTCCGAAGTGCTACTTATATGTACGATGTATGTGTCCGCAGAGAATAACCAGAAGTTATCAATAATTTGCACACCAGTAAAACTAAAGGCAATACGATGCAAGCCAAATCATTGGAAGCTATATCACGGAGTTGAACCTAGAAAATCCCTCCCAAAAAGTAAGCCAAGGGACTCCCAATATCTGAGCAAGAAAATGACCAAAAGATAAGCAAAACCTGAGCGATACAGGAGTAGTCAGACATTGCTCAATAAATATGAGATCGTATTTAGAAAGATGCGATGCAACTCTCCCGGCGTGGTGGCGAAGCAGGCTGTGAGGGCGACGTCTCGGGCGCGCTTAAGCAGCAAGAACTTACAATTCGTCTGAATTGCTAGGCTTACGCAGCGCTCAGTCGAGTCGACGACCGTTGCCGAATATGTCAAGGGTGCAAGAACCTAATTACGACTTTGGAAGTCTGTTTTGGCGCCAAGTTTGAACTACTAAAGTCTGGATATGCTATAGTAGCTAAAACGGACGGTATTCCGTGTGCAAAGCACAATACTTCAAGCCATTTGTAGTCACAAAGATGCGTTAGAACACCGGGTGAAAAAAATGCTAGAGCGTAGTGGTGAACATATCACATGAAGCTGCGGAAGTACTGTGTTCAACGACTTACTCTTCCTTAACCTATAAGCGTTCGCCCAACGTTGGGAATCGTGATCGCACATAAGATCCTGGTCGGGAGACTACGTTCAAATTCAGCAGAACCGTCATCCAAAGCACAGTTCACTCACTGTCCAGGCAAGTCCGCAAAAGCGGGGTCACGGGCTGCAATCCAGAGTCCAATTGCGCTTGGGGGGGCCACTCTCGTCGCCCTCTGTATCGAGTCCGACCATTGCATGCTACACTGAAGGTGTAAGAACAGGAAGGTCTCAAAATCACCTATCCAAGCAGCACCAAGAAGAGCATCTTCAGTACATCCCGCTGCACTGTGTCCATGTAGTCATTCCAAAACTCGAAAATGACCATTAGCCGCAGCCGAGTTCATCGCGCCCGTCGTGCACCCTTCGCTTCGGTTCCAATGCAGCCACTTGACGACATCCACGTGCCCATTCCCTGCTGCACCATCCATCGCGTTCGTAGAACACCCAGTAGAGGTATTATCGAGAAGCCATTTAACCACCGCGAGATGGCCGTTCGTAGCAGCCCCGTTCATTGCAGCTTGCGTGCACTCGACGTGGTGTCCATGCAACCACTGCACGATCGATAAGTGTCCGCTTGATGCTGTGAGGTCGAACGCGCTTGGGGGAAGTGTTCTGTGTTGATGAGTGAAAAGCCACTCAACCATAGGGAGGTGTCCATTTGCAGCAGCCTCGGCCACGGCTTGGTCAGATAAGGTTGGAATTGAAGCTGCCTTGGCTCCGTCAAAACTGCGCTTCCGAGCACTTGCAGCAAGAGACGTTTGAAGCACAAGCAGATACTTCAGCACCTCTAGGTGGTTGTTGCTCGCAGCGAGGTCCATTGCTGCAGAGGTTTCTCCATCGACGCAAAATATATTGACGAAGGGGTCATCACCGTATTCCAGATAAAGCCACTTGACGACATCAAGATGGCCGTTCCTCGCTGCTTCTGCCATCGTCTTGCCCGAGACCGATTCAGCACTCGACGTGGTGTCCATGCAACCACTGCACAACTGATAAGTGGCCGTTGGAAGCTGCGAGGTCGAACGCGCTTGGGGGAAGCGTTCTGTCCCACTGCACGTTGGTTGTCGGTCTTCTCGTCAGCGAGTGAAGCAGCTTCGCAATCTCCAGATGACCGTTGACCGCGGCGGGGTGGATCGCAACACTCGCCTCGCCCCCCAAACACGTCAGGTTGCTGGCGTTGTCTCTCTTGCGGATATCACGCTCCATGGCCCAACGCACTACGTGCATGTGTCCCTTGTTTGCAGCAACTGTGACCAGCCCCCCAGTGTTGTCATCGATTCGACGTAGCTGATCCAGTCACTGCAGCACTTCCAGATGCCCATTAGCAGCAGCGTAGTGCTCAACAAACGAGTCTTCTATGTCATCGTGCCACCAGTGCGCCCCATTCTTGATCAGCCACTCGGCCATAATAACGCCGCCCATCTCCACGGCGGCATTGAGAGCATAGTCCAAATCTTGGTGAATACGTGGCATCTTGCTCCGCAGCCACCACGCCACGTCGCTCCGGCGATTCGAGATGGCACTTTCAATTAGGTCAGAGGATCACTTGACTCGGAGCCCGATACCTCCAGATCTTTGCACCACGTCTCCCTTAGAACGTACATCAATCTCCAGTAAGAACTCGATAATATCTCTCAAATCCTCCCTTGCAGCTATCTTCCCAATCTCGTTCGGCACAGTGCAGCCCTGGAACCTCGCGCTCAGCCACTTAACCATCTCCAGACTCTTCTGCTTCACCGCCTCCTCCATCGACAGAGAAAACTGGTGTTGGCGGTAGATTTTATCCGTGCGGATAAACTTACGGAGCGTGAAGTTTTATCCGAAGCTGTGGGAGTTTTATCCACGAAAGCCTCGCTGCTGTCCCAAATGCGATCCAGAAGCTTGATGGAGCCCAATGCGCACGCCTTGTGGAGAGGCAGCTCCACCGCAGAGTCCAGGTAGAGCGACACGGCAGTGACGACGTGCGAGAGGTCCGCGAACGCCTCCTTGGACTCGAACAGCAGCGCCACCGCCAGCATGGGGGCAACCTGGTAGTGTGTCATTATCAGGTTCCACGCCAAATTGTTTTGTGACGGGAAAACAAACTGGACTAAAATTCGAACGTCATGTGGTCCACGTGAACATTGCCATGAACGAGAATCGAATATGCTGTATCGCTCCAATCCTGGATTGGCCCGTGAAAGTACAATGTTGAGGGCCATGCCACGTTCTCGGCTCCTTCATCGCATTCTTTGTTTCATGTATATCGAAATTTTGAACTCCTTTCGTCAGTTTTACCCTATTTTAAACAACTTATGTGGATTCATTCGCCGAAGTGTTCAAGGGGTAGAAGGCTGAACAAATGGAAGAGAAAAAGTAAAAGTTTGTGGAAGAATCCTCACTTCGTTACTCGTGTAATCCTTCGGGGCGTAATCTGTCGATGAAACCGTTCAAGTAATAGACTGCAAAGTCACCTATTCCTTTCGTGCCTTCAGGAAATGTTTGAACGCATTGTAGTTTTTGTGAGAAATCATCTGACTCGTAGATAAACCTGAGACCCCCAGCGTCTGCCGAATCGCCCCTCATGATCCAGTTTGTCAGATCGTTCTTAACTCGTCCCTCGCTTTGGAGCCCCGTGCCATAACGCGCATACTCCTCTTTTAACGTCTTCTTCATCGCTGTGTACTTCAGTAGTGCCTCCCAATTTGGGCTAGACTTCGCAGCGTCAGTCTTGTCGACAAATGAGCCTGTCAACGTCTCTCTTCGTCACCTACTCCTTCATTGAAATCCAACCTCAATTGTCTTCCACCGTCACTACCGGCAAACACACCGACCACATCCAGTTGAAGGTTGCGGATGCAAGAGCTGCGTCTTATTACGGAGCGGTTGAGGACGAAGCCAGAGTTTCCCGATGTCGCAAGAGTAGTTATAGTTGGATCTAGCACTAGGTAGAGTCGATGATAGCTCACTTGCGAATTCTCCTCGCTCCAGCAACCCGCCACGCCACGCCCTTGATGTGGCAAAATCTACATTTATTTGCCCCACACATGGACATTGTTGGAAAAAGCAGAACGAGGAAATTGCGCTTGGCACAGAACTTGAAAAGTCTCGGTTGACAGAAGGAAGGAGATCATGACGTCGTGGGTGAGCTCGTTGCATATAGACTTGGGTCGTAACACCATAGTCATTGCCGCAAAGGGAGCGTTAGACTGATCAATTCGACTTCTTTTACTTGGCCTTAAAACAGTGTCCGATGGTACTATGCAATGCAAATCGTTTCGATTTCTGACTTCTGATTGGCTAATCAGATCTTCAACTTGCAAATTTCATTTCACTTCCAAGATGGCTTCGCTTCCTGCCCCGTTACTCGTCGTGGCTCAGATCTTCCGCCCTAGAGCGGAGTTTGCCTCGCTGGAGCATGTGCCGCACACCGTGTCGCTCTTCCTAGACACCTCCGTGGAGCTTCCGCTGCACAAAGCCTGCCAGTTTGGCTCGCTACGTCTGCTAGACCGCATCTGGGGCAGCTCCATCGACTTGGAGCTAGATCCGAAGACTTCCTGGTCCATCCGCGGCTTCCTCCGCTCGGAGAAGCACTACCGACAATATCAGTTCACGTTGTCTCTAACTGAGGCCGCCAAACTCCAGAATCTGGAGATGGTCAAGTGGCTGTTTGACCATTTTCCAGAGTGCCACGTGGCGCGCAGTGTCGTGCTCCAGGCCGCTGGGGCCGGTGCGCTCGAGATTCTGCAATATCTCAGAGAAAATGATGCCGACAATGGAGGGGGAGAGGAAAATGACGGAGAAATGAAGCAGGACGACAGTGGCAAGCGAAAGGTCCGTTGGGGCGGTGATGACACGGCTAAAGCTGCTCGTGCGGGCCACCGTGATGTCGTCAAGTGGCTCAACGAGAACACTCACGCACACAGAGAAGAAGAAACCGTGATGAAAGCTGCGGTCACTGGTGGAGATATCGCCCTCGTCGAGTGGCTGCAGAAGGAACTCGACACTTCGCCCTGTGAGGGCGTCCAAGAAACTGCTGCCAAGGGAAATTTGCAGATGCTCAAGTATGTTCGTGAGAAGGGCGACTACGACAGTCAGAGCAGTGCTGGATCGCTGCTCAGAGCCGCGGAAAATGGTCACATGGACATTGTACGCTAGATCATCGACACAGATCGAGAGGATATGGGCGAGGAAAGTGGCGGTGGCGAAGGCGGTGACGACGACGAGGGCAACATCGAGGATGACGACGAGGACGACGACGGATGGAGTGGCTTTTATCCCTCCCATGGATTCGACGATGACTTACCCATTACCAGTTTGGGAGGCGAAGCTGGTCTTGCCGTGAATTCTGCTGCCATCGGTGGACACTTGGAAGTCGCCAAGTATATCTATGACCGGGCTGCAACTCCCAAGACGGAGAAAGAGAAAATGCGAGAGCAACGACGCTTCCGACGGACGCTGAAATTCATCGCCCGTCAGCTGGACATGTTCGACGCGGACGCAGTTTCAATTCATACGATGTTCGCTGCGGCAAGGAATGGGCATTTGGACGTCGTCCAGTGGCTGTACTCGGAGTTTGGTGTGAAGTTCGGGATGGAAATGTTTTGGTTGTATGAAGGTGATGACGGCAAGTACTTCAGCGCGCTCGATGTAGCTGCGGTGGGTGGACACCTGGACGTCGTCAAGTATTTGCATCAGATCTGCCAAGAAGCTGCACATGGTGACGAGGACGATGAAGAAGGAGTGGACACGGGGGATGAGTCGATGGGGGGTGCTAGCTCGATGTCTTTGTACTCAGAAGATTCATGGGCGGGGAAACCTACAAGACCTGGGTGCACCACTGCAGCAATGGATGGTGCAGCAGCTAATGGTCACACGGAAGTCGTCCAATGGCTACACCAGAATCGGAACGAAGGGTGCACAGTGTACGCGATGGACTCCGCAGCGGCGAATGGCCACTTCGACATAGTGAAGTGGCTTCACGAGCACGCTAAAATGGGCTGTACTGTACTACGAAGGCCATGGATGGAGCGGCCCGCGGTGGTCACCTCGAAGTCGTCAAGTGGCTTCATGATCACACGGACGCAGGCTGCACCAGCAAGGCAATGGACGGCGCCGCACGTGGCGGGGCCCTGGATGTTGTCAAGTGGCTTCACGAGAACCGATCCGAGGGCTGCTCGGACGATGCGGTAAGCAAGGCTGCTCAGCATGGACACCTGCGAGTTCTACGCTGGCTGCATGAAAATTATCCTGATGCTTGGTCGCCCTCGGCCATGGAAAACGCAGCAAGTGGAGAGCATTTCGAGATCTTGCTCTTGTTGAACAGGATCAGCGAAGAGTGCTTCCCTGGGTCAGTGCACTTCAGACCATCGAGTAGTGACATTGGACATTGGCTCCTTGAGCACTACCCTGCTGACATTCCAGATGAAGACTGGTGAACGTGCGGCAGTTGAGTTCCGCGTATTTGTGTTTCGTTACGAGAAAGAAAAGGTAGAAAAAGTGGTCATGACAAGGTCTAAGAACCTATCCTTTTCAGTCGTGTAGCCGATGAATGCTACACTATGAAGTTCGATTCAAATTGGAAATGTCAATGTCCACACGTTGGCATGGTTTCTTTAAACGTTGGGGACCTTGCAGGTTCATCTCCACATTGAAAGATGGCTTAATTCCGAAGTGCTACTTATATGTACGATGTATGTGTCCGCAGAGAATAACCAGAAGTTATCAATAATTTGCACACCAGTAAAACTAAAGGCAATACGATGCAAGCCAAATCATTGGAAGCTATATCACGGAGTTGAACCTAGAAAATCCCTCCCAAAAAGTAAGCCAAGGGACTCCCAATATCTGAGCAAGAAAATGACCAAAAGATAAGCAAAACCTGAGCGATACAGGAGTAGTCAGACATTGCTCAATAAATATGAGATCGTATTTAGAAAGATGCGATGCAACTCTCCCGGCGTGGTGGCGAAGCAGGCTGTGAGGGCGACGTCTCGGGCGCGCTTAAGCAGCAAGAACTTACAATTCGTCTGAATTGCTAGGCTTACGCAGCGCTCAGTCGAGTCGACGACCGTTGCCGAATATGTCAAGGGTGCAAGAACCTAATTACGACTTTGGAAGTCTGTTTTGGCGCCAAGTTTGAACTACTAAAGTCTGGATATGCTATAGTAGCTAAAACGGACGGTATTCCGTGTGCAAAGCACAATACTTCAAGCCATTTGTAGTCACAAAGATGCGTTAGAACACCGGGTGAAAAAAATGCTAGAGCGTAGTGGTGAACATATCACATGAAGCTGCGGAAGTACTGTGTTCAACGACTTACTCTTCCTTAACCTATAAGCGTTCGCCCAACGTTGGGAATCGTGATCGCACATAAGATCCTGGTCGGGAGACTACGTTCAAATTCAGCAGAACCGTCATCCAAAGCACAGTTCACTCACTGTCCAGGCAAGTCCGCAAAAGCGGGGTCACGGGCTGCAATCCAGAGTCCAATTGCGCTTGGGGGGGCCACTCTCGTCGCCCTCTGTATCGAGTCCGACCATTGCATGCTACACTGAAGGTGTAAGAACAGGAAGGTCTCAAAATCACCTATCCAAGCAGCACCAAGAAGAGCATCTTCAGTACATCCCGCTGCACTGTGTCCATGTAGTCATTCCAAAACTCGAAAATGACCATTAGCCGCAGCCGAGTTCATCGCGCCCGTCGTGCACCCTTCGCTTCGGTTCCAATGCAGCCACTTGACGACATCCACGTGCCCATTCCCTGCTGCACCATCCATCGCGTTCGTAGAACACCCAGTAGAGGTATTATCGAGAAGCCATTTAACCACCGCGAGATGGCCGTTCGTAGCAGCCCCGTTCATTGCAGCTTGCGTGCACTCGACGTGGTGTCCATGCAACCACTGCACGATCGATAAGTGTCCGCTTGATGCTGTGAGGTCGAACGCGCTTGGGGGAAGTGTTCTGTGTTGATGAGTGAAAAGCCACTCAACCATAGGGAGGTGTCCATTTGCAGCAGCCTCGGCCACGGCTTGGTCAGATAAGGTTGGAATTGAAGCTGCCTTGGCTCCGTCAAAACTGCGCTTCCGAGCACTTGCAGCAAGAGACGTTTGAAGCACAAGCAGATACTTCAGCACCTCTAGGTGGTTGTTGCTCGCAGCGAGGTCCATTGCTGCAGAGGTTTCTCCATCGACGCAAAATATATTGACGAAGGGGTCATCACCGTATTCCAGATAAAGCCACTTGACGACATCAAGATGGCCGTTCCTCGCTGCTTCTGCCATCGTCTTGCCCGAGACCGATTC